>JAPKLY010001817.1:0-34385 GCA_026898435.1 Prunella vulgaris
TGCCAGACTGCAAAAGATACATGGGAAAAGTTGGAAATGATTAAGGAAGGAACTGACCAAATCAAAGAAAACAAACTCATGATAGCAGTTCAAAAATTTGAGAACTTTAAAAATTAAATTTGGAGAAGTTCTTGCAAAGTTTGAATCAAGATTCATTGAGATACTCCATGAGCTAAACTCACTTGGTAAAGAATACTCACAGAGGGAAATGAAGATGAAAGTTCTAAAAGGATTACCTTCTGAGTGGGATATGAAAGCGATTGCCATGAGAGAATCAAAGGATTTATCTTAGATATCCACATTTGATCTCTTTTTCATAATTTAAGGCCTATGAATTTGACATCAGCAGAAGGAAAGAACCTGACAGAGCAAAGATTACAGCTCTAGTAGCTGACAACCTTGCAACTGCAGATTCTGATGAAGAAAACTTCACTCTTTTTATAAAGCAGCTTAAGAAATTTGGAAAATGGACCAAGAAGAAGCAATTCACCCCAAGTGAGGATGGTAAGGTAAAATCTACAGGACCTAACTTAACTTATCTGTATTACAACTACAGAAAACCAGGACACTACATCAAGGACTGTCCTTACCCCAAGGTATATAAGTATACATATTAAGAAAATAGAGTAAAATAGGAAAAGAAGAAAAGATTTGACAAGGAGAGAATTAGAGCTCTTCATTCAGAGTTTGATAAAAACTAGGAAGAAGATCCCTTTTCTTCTCAAAAGTCAACTACAGATTTGGAAGACACTGACTCAATTGATTCAGATGAAGAAGCCCCTATCTGTCTTATGGCTAAAATGAAGAGGTATACTCATCATCTAGTAATACAGCAGAAAAGGATCCTCCCAGTGACATGCTAGATGCAATCCAAAGACTCCAAGAAGAAGTGAGAATTTTCAAGATAGAAAATGAAGAACTTAGAAGAGATAATTATTTCACAAGAGAACATGTGAAAGGTCTAATGACTGGAGTTGAAGATGCTGAGAAACAATTGCTGGTTCTACAAGAACTCAAAGAAGGATTCAGTTGTTTGAAAAATAGCAATGAAAAACTCTTTAATGAGGCAACTTGTAGAGGCGCAGATTGTGTTGAACTACAAGAGACTATCAGATCATAACAAATAATGATAGAAAGGAATGCTAACCTACTAAAAAGGTTGGATTATTTTGGAAAATCATCTAAACAATTAAGGGATGATGTCTGAACAAAGATATACTGGTGATTTAACTGGTCTAGGATGCAATCCTTGTGACTGGATCAATCACATGCAGAGTCAATACCTGGAAGACAATCTGAGAGGAAGTTTGTCAAGAGTCCTACACAAACATAAGAAGAAGCTGTAACTTCAAATCTGCAGCTAGAGGATATTAAATTTTTGAATATATACAAAGGTCTGTCTCCAAAAAGACAACTTAAGATTAAGGAGATTATGTATGCATCAGAAGATGGTATAGCCAACATGATACATAATATGACATTGAGGAAAACTCTAGAGTCTGAGCAAACTATATAGCTAGAAAACAAGTCCAACAACAAGATCAATATTGAGAGAAGACTCAACTTTGATAGATTCTAGAATGGAAATGTGTCTAAATTGTCTCCCTCATCAAAATTTTGTAAAGGAGGATCAAGCATGAACTGTAGGAAATCTATAGCTCCCAAGAAAGCTTGGATTGCAAAGAGTATCACTGAATGAGATCTAGATCTTTGGATTCCTAAACAACTAATCTTATTTTGCAGAGACAAAATAAAACCACTAAGAAAGAGATTTGGTACACAGACTGTGGTTGTGCAAAAGACATGGCAGGAGACAAGACTTCACTACAAGACATAAGAGAACACATAGGCCCAAAGGTTGTTTTTGGTGACAATGCTAGTAGAATAGCTAAAGGAACAGGAAGTTTGTACAAAGGAAAGATTTAGATAAATGATGTTTATCTGGTAGAAGGTTTATAACATAACTTGCTAAGTGTAAGTCAATTTTGTGACAAAGGCTATACTGTAGACTTTACACATCATACTTGCATAGTCAAAGAGCAAGGTTCACTCAAACACCTCAAGAGTACTTAAACTATTACATATGGATCTATTTGGACCAATTGAAACTAGTGCGCATTAGTGGAAATAAGTACACACTAGTAGTTGTGAATGATTACTCAAGATTTTCTCGGACATTGTTTCTAAGAAAGAAGGGTGAAACTCTACAAAGACTACCAGATTTAATGAGGAGAATTCAGAATGAAAAGAACCATGAAGATTGTGAGAATCAGATCAGACAGAGGAACATACTTTACAAATCAAGTGATTGAAGAATATTGTTCAGTGTATGGAATTATGCATGATTATTCTGCAGCCAGAACACCACAGCAAAATGGGGTTGCAGAAAGAAAAAATAGAACACTCAAAGAAGCAGCCAGAACAATGATAGCAGAAGTAAATCTACCTAACAGATTTTGGGCAGAGACAACAAGCACAATATGCTATACTCATAATAGATGCTTAATTGCCAAACTTCACAAAAAGACTCCATATGAGTTATGGAAAGGAAGGACTCAAAATATTTCTTACCTTCACATATTTGGATGCAAATGTTACATACTTAATAATGGGAAATAACACCTTAAAATATTTGACTCCAAGTCAGATGAAGGTATCTTCCTCGGATATTCTAATGTAAGCAAAGCATTCAGAGTGTTTAATAAGAAATCAATGCTTGTAGAAGAATCACATCATGTGATTTTTTATGAACAACACAGCAACAACGGAGAATTAGCTGAAGAATCTAAAGAGGACAACTCTATAGTCACAAACCTACAGCCGTATGTTAATATCAAAACCCCTGTGGAATTTATTAACAAAGGCAGTTGTACCGTGATAATTGAGTTACCTACTATAGAGAGTGATGAAGAACAAGTCAATGAGAATTTACAAAGAGCAGAAGATCCATCAACAACAAGACTTGATGAATCTGCAGTAGGTTAATCTACAGGTGATTAGGGTCATAATTGCATGTTTTAGCACTCATTTCTATATGCTTTTGGTGATATAATGTTCATATTTGACCCTATTATGTGATACTTTGTGTATTTAACCCTTTTTTGCTAGAAAGTTGTGATTGTAGGTGAAAATGAGCAAAATAAGGAAGAAACAAGCAAGATCGAGAAAAGTCCAAATTTTAGAGTTGAGCAAAATGAAGAAATTACTGTCCTATGTTGAAGAGCGTGAAGAGAGGGTCGCAACGCAAAAAGAATCGAGTCAATCGGAGTTCTAGAGCTCAAGATAGGACAAAAACAAGAAAGTCACGCATCGATCGAGACTATGGCCTCGGGCGACAGACGTTCCTTCTTCGGAAGACAGGCCTCGCGCGACCATCATCCTTGGAAAGACAGCCATTTGTCGAGTGGAGTGTCGACCAAGCTTGGTCGACAGACCTAGCTCTCTTGGATGACAAAAGGCACCCGTGTCGACCAAGCTGTCGCCCAAGTGGTCGACAGTTGCTCAGCTCTTGGGCGACAACAGCTTAGGAAACTTGGATTTTCAGGGCTATTTTTGTATTTTCGCACGTTTTAATGAAGGGCATCTTAGTCAATGATCCAAGGGCATTATATATACTTCCATCTCAGATTTTCTAAAGGACTTTATCATTTTCTTAGATTCATATTCTCTCACTAGATTAGGAGAAGTTAGAGGTAGTTTCCAAGTGGTGTTCTTAGATTTCCATTTACGATTTCGACAATTACTTGTGATCTACCGTTTGGATCGACGATCAGTTTTCTCCTGCATTCTTAGCAAAGCTCAAGCTACATTTCTACCGATTGATTTTCGATTTCTATTGTCGGATAATTTTCTAGCTTCTAGAGGTAATCTTGTATCTTTACAATTCCAATTGTAATAGGTAAATTCTTGAATACCTTGTATAATTCGTGCATAATGATGATTGCTATTGCTTCAATTTCTTTTTTGTTTACCAAATTAGTCATGGGCTAATCCCTTTGTGTGTTGGTGTATGACTCCTATGGAGTAGTATGGTGATTATGTTGATCTTTTAATTGCTACGAATTGTTGTATGATAAATTCTCTACATTGATGGATTGTATGAATGCCTTGCATGTGTAGTTGATCATAAGGGCCATTAGGAGATAGTCTCAATGAGAAATGACCTATTTTCCTAAATCTTCTTGTACTAGACCAAATTCATGCCAAGTGTTTGATTAAATTCCTAAGATAGTGAGAGATATACTTAGTGAATAGAAAGAATAAATAGAGGCTTTAATGTGTTATTAGGGACACCTCCTGCATGTTAGATTGGCTTACCAATTGATTGTACACAATTCCATGGCATGAGAAAGTGATACCTCACCATATGAAAGATAGGATAGTACACTAGCACATATCTCTCACACTCGCTCACTTTGCAACCCAAGGTGATAGGTAGTTTACAAGTTTGACGCACTAGTAGACATAGATACCAAATCCCATTTATTTGCTTTGTGTTTTTGAATCAAGAACAATAGTCTTACCTTACAAATCCCCGTCTCCTTTGGGTTCGATATAAAATAAACTTGGTTAAGCTTGCCATTGCAATAACGATCGTGTACACTTGCACGTAGACACCGAATAGGCAAACAAGTTTTTGGCGTCGTTGCCGTGGAGACGGTTTGTTTGTTTGGTTGCTTGATTGTCACACCCCAATTTTTTTAAACAACGGAAGTCTTTAATAATTTTTTAAATTAATCCTTTTGGGCGTGATCTAACTAATCTTGAAATAAAGTTTTCTTTTTCTTTAAAACTCTTTGAATTAAAACATAATACCTTTCACATAATTCACAAAATAAAATCTCAACATAAGATACATGCCTTGAATAATAATAATTATTTAAACATAATAAAATACCTCAAATAATCAAATCTACATGCAACCTAAATATTTCCAACTTAACAAATCACATAACATAAGATTTAATCTTATTTCATCATACAAAATTTAATGTACAGCTGTAGGACATAGGATTTTTTTAAAACAGTCCAATAATTTCATAGAAAATCATTCTTTCATCCAATCTTATATTGCCAAACAATTATTCACGTCTACTACATTTAATAAATCATATAACACTGATAAAAATATTTTATTAACGAAAACTTCTTAATTTTTACATAAATATCGCATACTAGGTAATTAAAGGACTAAAATCAAACCCTCGACTTCTTCTATTGATAAAATCGTGAAATTTGGTTTACATAAATAATTTTTCATGGCAAATATTCTGTAAAAATTTCGGAATTATTGGAGTTGTAAAAACGTGAATTCTATTCACTCAAAATTAAGGACTCTAATTAATATATGGGACCATAAATCATATCTTTTCACATGCAACTTAATTCCTAACATATAACCACGTAAAACACGACATATTTCTGCCCTAAAACGAAAATATACTAATTAATTAAATTCCTAACAAATTAATATCCTAAAACATGATAAATCACTAAAATAATCCATAAACTTTCCCATAGAATAAAATCATAATAATAATCAAATCTTATCAAAAGTCTAATTTTATTAAAAAAAATTGTCTAAGCACCAGAATAATCATAAATTCATAAATTCAAATTAAATCCTTCATGCAAAATAAAATAAAATACTGTAATCTAATTAAATTCAAATAAACGAATTAAACATCAAACTTTCGTGTGAAATCATCTTTTCATATCTTCTTTATTCCCACATCCACACGCCTCCACCGTCGCCACCTCGTCCCTTACTCGACATAATCTGAAAAAAATAGTTTGGTGAAAGGGATGAGAAATTATAAATAACTCTCAGTGGGGACGTTAGTTCGAAGTCTAAATATAATGGACATGCAAACATGAAAACATACCAACCATAGACATAGATGATACGACTAAATCGCATCCGTGGAATTTATTTGATATTAGTAAATCATATCCGTAGACATAGATTGATACAACTAAATTGTATTCGTGGAATTGATACTCCCGAAGAGCATCCGTGGAATTTCTCGACACCACAAGGGCATCCATAGATGTTAGCATATAAACATATCAACACATCAACAAAACATTTAAAAATCTAACTAAAATACCACTTTTTCACCGTAGAATCCCCACCTTGATTTCTTGAAATTGAAAAACGGTTTGTGTGCGTACGTCCGGCCTTGCTATGTCCTCGAATCGAAACCTCTACAACTCTCGGATCTTATCTCTCTCTTTCTCTTAATATTCTCAAAATTTTAATAAGGTGTAGGTGAAATTTGATGCCAATTAAGGGTCCTATATTTATAGGATGGAAAGATATAGGGCTTAATATAATATCTTGATGAATATATGAAGATTAATGAATATTATGGACTGGATATAGGGGATTGATGAAATTTGGCTTGGATTTTATGTATCTTGGCCGAAATCTTGGTGTAGGGAAGGAAGATATAAGGTTCATGAACAAATCTTGAAGATATCTTGGAAATAAAATATTTTAACTTTCAATAGGTGTGGAAATCCGAAAATTGTAGGACCATAACAATAAAATCTTGGTTTAAATCTTTGGAATAATATCTTGGATTGAAAATAATGAATGTGGCCGAAAATATGAAGATGTGGAATATATGGCATAACATATCTTGGAACATTCTTGGGAAATCTTGGTAATCTTTTTAATATCTCCAATATCATAATCTAACAACCTCAAGACTTCATAATCTTTAATTCCTAATGCTAGTTTTCGAAAATATATATAAGGATAATATTCATCTCTCCTAATAAAATAATAAGGACTCTAACTAACTCAAAATCTTGGTCTCCCAAAAATACCCTCATCCTTCTAACAACTTTCGAATTTCATCTCTCCTAAAAGTATTCCTTCTCTAAATTTAATCCGCATAATAATATCTAATCCCAAAAATAATAAGTCCTCAATTACTATTTTACCCTTAAAAGATTAATACTTAAAGGACTAAAAATCATAATAGACTATACCACAAAATAATACTCCTATTCCTTAAAATATTAAAGTCCTAGTCTAGAAGTCCAAAAGTAATATTAATCGGATCAACTAATACTAAGCAAGAAAATAAAACTCAAGCTTAAGAACTTAAAGGATTAAAAACTAACTCTCTAAAATGTAGGCACAATCGGCACTCTTCACAAGGTGACCGACTACTTCTTCTAGTGGACTAAGTCTACCCTTAAATTGCCGCATCAGCTTAATTATCCTCCAAGTAAATATCTTCAGGGAAATCTAATGTTAATTCTCCTTAATAAAAGTGTTAATCCTTATTCTTGCCAATATTACTTACCTCAATAAATAAATCTTATACCTAATAAATTAATCCCACAATTAAAACCAAATTCAAATCTAAATCCTTAATTAATCACCAATATTAATACCTTAACTTAGTAATTGAATTAATCCTCCAACAAATTAAATCTCAACTTAAATCTTCACAATTATTCCCAAAGATACACTAGATATTCCTCAAATTATTTCAGAGATTTAACCTCAAAATATCCAATAATTAAATATCAAATATCATCTCTCCAAATAAATATATCCTAGATACTTATAATATCACTCTTGTCCATAAATAATACTCCTAACTTTTGCAAGTAACATTTAACACCTAGCAATAAAATCTTAACTTAACTCCTTACATATCCGACAAATATAATCTAACTTTGCAACATGCACCTTTATCCCTTGAGAGTAATACCTTAAAGTCCTAACATTATTCCTTCGCTTAAAGTCCAAATAATTCTGATAATAATCTCTTGATATTTATTTTCAAGAAAATCTAAACCTTGGATATTTTCTTGATTAAAAACCTTATCATATAATCTAATCTAGATCTCAAAAGATTCATTCCTAATTTCTTGATCTAAATCTTTAATCACATATCCTAGTCAAGATCCCATATAAATTCTTTCTTATCTCTAAAATAACCAACTCACTAAATTACTCCTATACCCTTACTAAAATGGTACTTAATAAATCCTAATTTTCTCAATCCAAATTGAATTATAACACATAATAACCAATAAACTTAAATCCTCTAAATCCTTAAATTAAATACTTAATTGGATCATATATTAATTTGGCTCTCTAACTTTTAATTCACATACTAAAGCCCAAAATAAATTACCAAGGACTTAATCTTAATTCCCAAATACTCAAATCAACTTTACTAACTTAATCATCAGAAAATTAATACTTAAGGCTTGTGAAAAACATAAAGAACTAAATCACAATATTTAATCCTACGCACAACTTAACTTTTAAACCTCAAATGACGACTTATAAACTATAACTTGAATCCATTTATGCTGGGCGTGACATTGATAGTTGTTCTTGTTTTGGAATTTTTTTCTTTACTATTTTTGGTGTGAGAAGTTTCGATACTTGTTACTTTTTGCAGGATTTTGTGAACTTGAGATGGATCGATATCACCACTCCACTTAGAATCCATCAAACACGCAACCTTCTACATCATACACCTACCATCCTTACACCTATTCCAATGAAGGATCATACCAACACAATCATACATTCCAAAACTCTATGCTTACCACATCTTCTGACCAAGGAAATTCTACTTATCTCAATGAAACACTACAGCTTATACTCAAGGAAATTGATAACTTAAGAAGAGAAGGACGAAGGTGCTTTGAGGATACAAACTTAAAGTTTGATGCAGTTTTTCGAGACCAAGGAGCTCGACTAAGGAGTTTAGAAGTAAAAGTGGAGCAAGTCTCAAGAAAATATGGATAAAGGGCCCGTGAATGCAAATCTTTCTTGATTGAAGCTCAATTGAGAGAAGAGTGTAGTGCTATTGAGTTAAGAAGTGGAAGAAGATATGAGGGACCAAGTGTTCCTAGTTGTGATGAGGATGGAGAAAAGAGAATAGAAGAGGAGAATATAGATGATATAAATATGGGAGTTGGTATGGAATATCAAATTCCATTAAGCAAGGAAGATGGGAAGGAAGAGGAAAGTAAGGTGGAAGAAGGAGGGCAAGGTAGAATTGAAAAGGAGGAAAGCTATGTTCCTAAGTGGAAAAGAGTTCGAGAAGAGAGAGAAAAGAAGAATAAGGTGGAAGTCGATGAATGGGGGGTGCCAAAGACGGTAGTGCCCGTTCCATATCCTCAAAGGTTTGCAAAGAAGAAGCTTGATGATAAATTCAACAAATTCCTTGAGGTTTTCAAGAAGCTCTATATAAACATTCCTTTTAATGAGGCCTTGGAGCAAATGCCAAGCTATGCAAAGTTTATGAAGGATCTTTTTACCAAAACGAGAAGAGTGGAAGGGACGGAAATGGTGAAATTGACTAAGGAGAGTAGTGATGCGTTAAGAAGGAAGCTTCCTCAAAAAGAGAAGGATTCGGGATGTCTCACCATTGAATGTGACATGGGCAATGGAGTAGTACGAAATGCTCTATGTGATCTAGGAGCAAGCATCAATTTAATTCCACTCTCGATCTTCAAAAGCTTAGACCAAGGCCACTTGAAGGGAACATCCACAACAATTCAATTGGCGAATGGGTCAACTACCATTCCTAACGGCTTCATAGAGGAAGTACTTGTGAGGATTAAAGATTTTACTCTTCCGGCGGACTTTTATGTCCTTGATATGGAAGAAGACAAAGACATTCCTCTCATCCTAGGAAGACCTTTCTTGGCTACCGCCCGAGCGGTCATTGATGTCTTTAATGGAGAGTTAACTTTGAAGCTTGGAGGAGAGGAACTTCACTTTTCGATCCAAGATGCTATGAAGCATCCAAGGGAGAATTCCTCATGCCACTCAATTGATGTTGTAGATCTTTGTATACAAGAAGCTTATGAAAATGCTGAAATTCCTTTCTTTACTTCTAATTATGAGATTCCTAACTACAATGAAGCTAAAGACAGTGATTGTTTTGTTGTAAATGATGTAGTTGATGAAGATGGAGGATCCATGAACACTCAAGAGAGAGGGTTGCTCTTGGAAGACAAAGAGGAGGAGATAGCAAACAAGGCCAAGGAAAAGGAAGCAAGGATAGCATTAAAGTCATTGCCCAATCACATCAAATATGCTTATCTTGATGAAAATAAAAGAAATTCGGTAATCGTATCCTCTTCCCTTCAAAGTGATGAACTTGAAAAATTGCTTGCTATGCTTAGGAAACATAAATCGGCTATAGGTTGGACTGTGGATGATTTAAACGGTGTAAATCCTTCTTTATGCATGTATAGAATACATCTTGAAGAAAATGCTAAGCCATTAGTTCAACCACAAAGAAGAGTTAATCCTATAATACAAGAAGTCATTAAGAAAGAAGTGTTAAAATTACTTGGAACAAATATGATTTTCCCTATAAGTGACACCCTTTGGGTGTCACCATTGCATGTAGTATCTAAGAAGGGTGGAATGACTATCATAAAAACTGAAAATAATGAAGTGATTGCTACAAGGGTTGCCACGGGTTGGCGTGTTTGTCTTGATTATAGGGAATTGAACAAGGCTACTTGTAAGGATCACTTTCCATTGCCCTTTATGGACCAAATGTTGGATAGATTATGTGGTTATCGATACTATTGCTTCCTAGATGGTTACTCCGGGTATAATCAAATCATGATTGCACCGGAAGACCAAGAGAAGACTACTTTCACCTGTACTTATGGAACATATGCTTGGAGACGCATGCATTTTGGGCTGTGCAATGCTCCAGCTACATTCCAAAGGTTAATGATGTCGATATTCCATGGGTTAATTGAGCAAATTATAGAAGTGTTTATGGACGATTTTTGCATTTTTGGTAATACCTATGATATATGTTTGTCTAATCTTGAGAAGGTACTAATTAGATGTGAAGAGGCGAATTTGGTGCTCAATTGGGAGAATGCCACTTTATGGTAAGTGAAGGTGTTGTTCTTGGGCATCACATCTCCTCCAATGGGCTACAAGTTGATCGTGCTAAGGTAGTAGCTATTGAGAAGCTACCTCCGCCTATTAATGAGAAAGGAGTAAGATCTTTCTTGGGACATGCTGGATTTTATAGTAGATTTATCAAAGATTTTTCTAAATTGTCTAAACCCTTGTCTCGGTTGCTTGAGAAAGATGTTCCTTTTAAGTTTGATGATGTTTGCTTGAAATCTTTCAGGTTGCTTAAGTAAGCTTTGGTGAGTGCACCAATCTTGATTACCCCCGATTGGAAAGAGCCTTTTGTTCTTATTTGCGATTCGAGCGATTATGCTATGGGGGTGGTGCTATGTCAATTAAGGGAAAAAAATTTCATGCAATCTATTATGCTTCAAAGACCTTCTCATCGACTCAATTGAATTACACCACTACCGAGAGAGAGCTTTTGGCCATTGTATATGCCGTGGAGAAGTTTCGTCCATATCTAGTGGGGACTAAAACCATTGTCTACACGGACCACTCAGCTATCAAGTTTTTGATGATGAAGAAGGATTCGAAACCTCGGTTGATTAGGTGGGTGTTGATATTACAAGAGTTCGAATTGGAGATTCGAGACATGAAGGGTAGTGAAAATGAGATAGCCGATCATTTGTCAAGACTAGTGAGGGGAGATGAAGCTTTGGAAGAAAAAGAGGAGATACTTGAAAGTTTTCCCGATGAACATATCTTTAGGATTGAAGGAGAGAAACTTTGGAAGATGGAAGATGAGGCTCCATGGTATGCCGACTTTGCTAACTTCTTAGCAAGTGGAGTAACTCCTTATGGATTGAATTCAAATGCAAGGAAGGGGTTTTATAAAGAGGTACGTCGTTATATTTGGGATGATCCATATTTATATCGTCGATGTGCCGATTCTATGATTAGGAGATGTATTCCGGACGAGGAGATTGAAAGTGTGCTTACACATTGCCATTCTTTGCCTTGTGGACGACATTTTGGGTCCATTAAAACGGCTCAAAATGTATTTCAATGTGGTTTTTATTGGCCTTCGATTTTTAAGGATTGTCACATGTTTGTCTCTAGATGTGATAGATGCCAAAGAGTTGGGGGGTTGTCAAGACGTGATGAGATGCCCTTGAATATTTTTCAAGAGGTAGAGGTTTTTTATGTATGGGGTATTGATTTTATGGGACCTTTCCCATCTTCTCATGGTTATCTATACATTCTTTTGGCCGTGGATTATGTTTCGAAGTGGGTGGAAGCAATCCCCATGAAGTTCAATGATGCAAGAGTGGTTATGGAATTCTTGTGGAAGAATATTTTTGCTAGATTCGGTGTGCCAAGATCGTTGATTAGTGATGGGGGTACTCACTTTGTGAATAGAGCGTTGGGGAATTTACTTGTAAAGTATGATGTGAAGCATAAGATCTCCACGGCCTATCACCCCCAAACTAATGGATTGGCGGAGGCGTCGAATCGACAAATCAAGCTTATATTGGAAAAGACCGTGAGTTCTAATAGGAAAGATTGGGCACTTAAGTTGGATGATGCACTATGGGCATACCGTACGGCTTTTAAGACTCCATTGAACCTTTCTCCTTACCAACTTGTTTATGGTAAGCCTTGTCATTTGCCCGTTGAGCTTGAACACAAAGCTTATTGGGCCACTAAAAAGTTGAATTTTGATGAGAAAGCATGTGGGGAGAAAAGGAATCTTCAATTGCTAGAGATGGATGAATTTAGAGATGAGGCGTATGAGAATGCCAAGATTTTCAAGGAAAAGACTAAGAGATGGCATGATGCCAATATAAAGGAGAAGTCATTTAAAGTGCTCGATCAAGTACTTTTGTTTAACTCAAGATTAAAGTTGTTCCCCGGAAAATTAAAGTCAAAATGGAGTGGACCCTTTACAATATCAAATTGCTTTGCAAGTGGATGGTACGAATTGATGAATGATAAAGGGGAACTCTTCTATGCTAATGGTCACCGTTTGAAGCTTTACCATAATTCCATGCCAAGAGAAGTGACAAACTATTTGAGGCTTTGTGATGAAGAACCACCATGATTTGAGCTTAAGAGTCATCCGGCTAGGGGACGTTAAATCCAAGCGCTAGATGGGAGGCAACCCATCCTTTTAGTTGTTTAGGATTTTATTGTTTTTGATCTAATGGAGTGTGTTTTTGATCTTGTAGGTATGTATGATCCGAGGGGGTACCCTCATAATATCATGGCTCCAAGGGTGAGGTATCATATTCTTTCTCTTCGAGAAGTGCTTGGTTTATCCAAGTTTGGGGGTATTGCTTCATGCTTGTGATGGATGATGATTATGGATCTTATTTGATATTGGTAGTATGTTTTGCGCCTTATTGTGCATTGCATGATTCTTGCCTCCACTCCTTTGCCAAACTTTTTAGACCCTTGGTCCAAAAAAGTTTGGGGGGTGTGATCGTTTCGTCATTCTCATGGCAATGCTATTTTTAGATTGATTTTTGGGAGTATTCTTACGATTTGATGCCTATTGTATTAATGAGCCCTTGTTTTGCTTGTTAATTTTAGTCATTGTTGCTTGTTTTGAGTAGTGATTGCATAAGATATGTTTATCGTTGTGTGAATAAGTTTAAAGTCTTGATTAGTGTAGTGGAATTATTGCTTAATTCTTGTTGATCGTTGATACTTGAGATTTTGATGATATGGGCATTTTTGATATGATATGAGTCATGATCATCATATACCCGTGAGATTTGAGCCCAATTATGTCCGTTTCAATCTTGAACGGATGATTTTCTTTGATGTGAGTTCCACACATGTGTATTATACTCTAGAACTTGGCTTGAGTCTTGTTTGAGGCTACATTAGACATTGATTTCACATGATATGATTTGAGGCCATCTCTTGGTTTTATATTTAGCTACTTTGCCCTATGATCCTACCTTGATATTAATATCCATTGCTTACCATGTTGTGCCTATAATCTTTTCCTTTGGCTAACCACACTTTAAGCCATTTTCCTTCCTTTTTGGAACTCTCTTGTCCTTATGATTAGTAGAGTGAAAAGAAGGAAGGAAGATTGGTGATATGATGAAGAGATGGGTGGCCAAGGTGGGAAGATATTCAAATATGCAAGGATTGATGCAAAAATGTGCAAAGGCAAGTGCTAAAAGAGCTTTAAAGAAAAATGTTGACTTTTCATGAAAAATTGGTCAAGTTTGACCAAAGTGTTGTGAGTATGTTCACAATTTTGCAAAGGGAAGATAGATGTTTAGAAGTGTGATTTTGAAAAGAGCATGAAGATGAGATTGCTATTTGTATAAAGAGATGATATACATGATTATATATGCTTTACTAATCATACTTAGTCACTATTATCCATATGATCCTTCCCTACCAAAGAGCCAACACTACAACCTTTTAAAAGTCCTCAATGATGTGTAAGTTAATTGTCATTTCAAGTGGTGGAGAATTTGAGACTTGAGTCAAGTTTATGGTAGTATTTGCATGTTGTGTGAGGTACGAGAAAGCATAAACACTTGAGGGTTGAGTGAAACACTTATCTTGAGAGGATTATGACTCATTGACTTGACAATATGTTTATTGATTTGATTTCGATAGTTATTTGGATGATATTGTATTTTAGATTGCTATTGAGTGATGATTCTATGGCATTGAATTTGTGCTTGATGCTTCATACACACAATTATTCCCCTATCTTATCGCTTCGTTGCTCGAGGCCGAGCAACAATCTAGTTTGGGGGTGTGATTAAGGTCATAATTGCATGTTTTAGCACTCATTTCTATATTCTTTTGGTGATATTATGTTCATATTTGACCTTATTATGAGATACTTTGTATATTTAACCCTTTTTTGCTAGAAAGTTGTGATTGTAGGTGAAAACGAGCAAAATAAGGAAGAAATTAGCAAGATCGAGAAAAGTCCAAATTTTGGAGTTGAGCAAAATGAAGAAATTATTGTTCTATGTTGAAGAGCGTGAAGATAGGGTCGCAATGCAAAAAGAATCGAGTCAATCAGAGTTCTAGAGCTCAAGATAGGACAAAAATAAGGAAGTCACGCATCGACCGAGACTAAGGCCTCGGGCGACAGACGTTCCTTCTTCAGAAGACAGGCCTCGCGCGACCAACATCCCTGGAAAGATAGCCATTTGTCGAGTGGAGTGTCGACCAAGCTGGGTCGACAGACCTAGCTCTCTTGGACGACAAAAGGAACCCGCGTCGACCAAGCTGTCACCCAAGTGGTCGATAATTGCTCAGATCTTGGGCGACAACAGCTCAAGAAACTCGGAGTTTCAGGGCTATTTTTGTATTTTCGCGCGTTTTAATGAAGGGCATCTTAGTTAATGATCCAAGGACATTATATATACTTCCATCTCAGATTTTCTAAAGGACTTTATCATTTTCTTAGATTCATATTCTCTCACTAGATTAGGAGAAGTTAAAGGTAGTTTCCAAGTGGTGTTCTTAGATTTCCATTTACGATTTCGACAATTACTTGTGATCTACCATTTGGATCGACGATCAGTTTTCTCCTGCATTCTTAGCATAGCTCAAGCTACATTTCTACCGATTGATTTTTTATTTCTATTATCGGATCATTTTCTAGCTTCTAGAGGTAATCTTGTATCTTTTCAATTCCAATTGTAATAGGTAAATTCTTGAATACCTTGTATAATTCCTGCATAATGATGATTGCTATTGCTTCAATTTCTTTTTTGTTTACCAAATTAGTCATGGGCTAATCCCTTTGTGTGTTGGTGTATGACTCCTAAGGAGTAGTATGGTGATTATGTTGATCTTTTGATTGCTATGAATTGTTGTATGATCAATTCTCTACATTGATGGATTGTATGAATGTCTTGCATGTGTAGTTGATCATAAGGGCCATTAGGAGATAGTCTCAATGAGAATTGGCCTATTTTCCTAAATCTTCTTGTAGTAGGCCAAATGCATGTCAAGTGTTTGATTAAATTCCTAAGATAGTGAGAGCTATACTTAGTGAATAGGAAGAACAAATAGAGGTTTTAATGTGTTATTAGGGAGACCTTTTGCATGTTAGAGTAGCTTGCCAATTGATTGTACACAATTCCATGGCATGAGAAAGTGATACCTCACCAAATGAAACATAGGATAGTACACTAGCACATAACTCTCACACTCGCTCACTTTGCAACCCAAGGTGATAGGTAGTTTACAAGTTTGACGCACTAGTAGACATAGATACCAAATCCCCTTTATTTGCTTTGTGTTTTTGAATCAAGAACAATAGTCTTACCTTACAAATCCCCGTCTCCTTTGGGTTCGATATAAAATAAACTTGGTTAAGCTTGCCATTGCAATAACATTCGTGTACACTTGCACGTAGACACCGAATAGGCAAACAACAAGTACACAAAACAATGATCAAAGAGTTGAACCAGATTTGATATGGTTAAAAGATCATCCTCCTGAGCAAGTATTTGGAAACATATAAGATAGAGTTAAGACTAGAAGACAAATCAATGAGGCAATGTTTGATACATTCCTCTCATCTTCAAAACCTACAAACATTCATGAAGCGCTGCAAGATGTAAATTAGATTATTGCAATGTAAGAAGAATTGAATTGTTTTGAGAGAAATCAAGTATGGGAATTAGTATCAAGACCTAACAATCACAAAGTGATTGGTACTAGGTAGGTATTTAAGAACAAACTTGATGAAGATGGGATTTTAATCAGCAATAAAGCAACGTTAGTTGCTCAAGGCTACTGTCAAGCTGATGGCATAGATTTTGATGAATCATTTACCCCAGTTGCTAGAGAAGAAGCTATAAAATATTTCCAGCCTATGCTGCACATATGAACTTCACAGTTTATGAAATGGATGTGAAAAGTGAATTCCTAAATGATTTACTATCAGATGAAGTGTAAGTTGAACAACCACCAGGATTTGAGCAATCTACAACAGAAGACAAAGTTTACAAGCTTAGAAAAGTTATATATGTACTAAAACAAGCACCAAGAGCATGGTATGATACTTTATGTGATCATCTAATCAAGAATGGTTTCAAAAAGGGTGTAGTTGACAAGACCTTATTCAGATTACAACATGGACATGACATTCTACTTGTTTAAATCTATGTTGATGATATAATCTTTGGATCAACCAATGAATATTTATGCAGAAAGTTCTCTAACCTCATGAAAGAGAAATTTGAAATGAGCATGATGGGAAATTTGAATATTTTTTAGGATTACAAGTCAAGCATATGGAAAATGGAATTTTCATCAATCAATCTAAATACACTCAAGAGCTGATTAAGAAGTTTGGAATGGACAACTCTAAGCTTACCAATATACCTATGACACCTTTGGTAAGCTTAGTCAAAGATGAGAATGACAAAAGTGTTAATGTAACTAAGTATAGGAGGCTAACTGGTTCATTGCTACACCTTGTTAGGGTTATACTAGAAAGTATGCTTTTACTTTGTATAACTAAATTGAATCTTGAGTTTTATCTGAAATAAATCTTTTATCACTGTGTTTTAGATAATGAATGTTATTTATTTATTGAAATACGTTAAAATATAATAGTACAAGTTACATTATTGTTTATCCCAAAATGAGTATAATCAGTGTATGGAGGGAATACACTGATGTTAGATTTTCCAAAACTTCAGGAAAATACTCCTTCAAAACTCAGTCAGGAAGATCCTAGGAATGTTCACTGAACCGATGACCTCAAGGATTGGAGGGACAAATTACTCAGGAACCAAATAAGTTGAGTTCAGTGTTGTGCTCAAGACAGCTCAGTAGAGATAACCCACCTACTGACCGCTTATGTAGCTAGTCAGTTGGATAACTATCTCAGTATGCTAAAGTTACGTGCAGAAGTGTGAGCCCTTAATTTCTACTCATTTTAATGTCATGAAAAACTGTTTTACTGAATTTCTTAGAAGTAGTGGTTAAGGCTGGTGCGTAGGTTCAGGATCAGGAGAATTGGTTTTTCCTGATTGTAAAATATTGCTGAATGATCAGTTTAAGTATGATGACAATTATGATCCTGAACAGTAATTTACATGGAGCATACAAGGGGTTTTTAACGTGGTTCGGAGATAACCAAGTCCTACGTCCACAGCCTGATTGAACAGGAAGAAATTCTCTCCTGAGAATCGGTACTTGTGTTTTAAGGTGCAAAGGTGCACGAATAACCTCCTACCTTTCAATCAACCCCTGGTTATTTTACAAGTCCCAGTCCTTCCCACCAACCAACTCACAAACTTGAGGGGTTTGTCTTTCTGGGTTTCCAACTAAGGTGTGATAATCCTTGCAATCTAAACAATGATAAGGATTATCACTCTAAGCAATTACAGAAGGATTCCTAATACATCACTAGGGAAATTTGATTATAGAGTGTTGCTTCGAGTATGCTTTAAGCTCTTGGAATCTTGATTAATTTCAATCTTGGAAATTTCCCATAACCTTAAATGGGAGCAAGGTCTTTTGTATTCATAGGAGATTAAAAATGGATTCATTGGAGGACATCTTTCCAAATCTTCCTATATTAGGCAGGTGCAGGTTGGGGTATACTTGTTCCACTTTTTACCATACTTAAATGGGAAATTCTTCTAGCCGCCTGTAGGTCTGAGGAACATTTAATGCAGCACAGTCTCCGTACATACGTGTCGACACCTTACTGGCTGTTCTTCAAACGACTAGTTTATTGTTGTGACATTATCCTTCATCGTACCATTAAGACTCTGATTGTTATGCACTTAACTCAGGTTTAATATTATCTTTATTCGGAGATACTGAAATTCTTTTTGTCCTCAGTTGACTAGCATAAATGCTAAGTCTCCATTGTGTCAGTAACCTTTTCTATCAGGACTTATGGGTATCAGTAAGATAATACTCAGCCCGATTACTCAGGTTATGTCTGCCTTCACTAAGTGGATCCTGACCTGAGTACGCTTAGTATACTCAGTAGGAATTCCACAAGTGCTATGTCTTCAGGATTAGCTTTACTCCATCTTTAGGACCGATCTTCAGGTTCTTTAGGTTTCAGCTTCAAGTCAGATATCTTGAATAACCTTTAGTGTGGACTCTGACCTTCAGGATTAACACCTTCTTGACTTGGATCTTCAGAACATCACCATCAATCTTCAGTCTTCAGTGCGTTCCCCATGAACTGAACACCTGTGAATAAAATAAGTCCTGACATTTAGTTCTTAGGCAAATTCATCAAGGGGTTTTGGGATCTTAATCAAACAACTCAGATTGTATCCCAATAACTATAAATAAATGTGGTGATCCCCGGATAACTCACAGTAAGATCACATTATCAGTGTCTTGTAACAATTACTAACTTCACAACCTAGATGGGATCTGAACACCCCATTGGTAAATGGTTGATGTGTAGTTCCCAAATTGGCTTATCTTCACCAAGGGATAACACTAGTGCATGTAGTGCATTGAAGAGGACCTACAGAGAGGTAATTCTTCCGTACTGATTTATGGGATGAAAAATTAGACCTCAGTGGTCATTTATTTCTAAACCTCTATCCCTTAAATTGGACTGTGTGTAATCGGTGCATGGCGCTTTGATTTTTTATGGGTAGAGAGTCAATGAGACTCAATACTTTGCATATTTGGCGACACCATTGAGAACATGAGAGTTGCTAAGATTTAATATAGAGGAATGTGTGCTTGGAGAGACTTGCATGATTACTTCCATTGGTGGGCTCTGAATGTTCCTCATACTAAATCTTGCAAGTGGAATTTGTTTCCGGGATGATGATAAAGAAAGGATGTCCTTACTCCAAGGTTAAGATGTTAAATTAATTAAAGAGTTCAGTGGCTTGATTAATTAATGGATAAGAGTATCTTAAACCCAAGAAATAATGACCTGAAGCCATATGATTGTAATATGGGTTAAGATGGATAGTGCAACATTAATCCAATAGTGGAGTGAGATTAACGTTAATGGGTTGAATGACATTGGATTCAATGTTAGAATTCAAGACCCATTGGGAGGTCTAATCATAATTCTCCTAAAGGCCCCTCAAGTAGCCCAATTAAATGTCCAACAAAGAACAAGGTGATTAAAATAAAAGAAATAATTTTGTGACCAAAAATAATTTTTTTCAAAAATTACGAATTTAAATTCATGAGAAATTTTATGGAAAAAAGATATGTATTTTTTAATACAAGAATATCTAATAAAATCAAAATCTCATTGAATAGCACATTCAAGATAATTTTGAAAAAAATAATAAAGAAATAAGGAAGATTAGAATATTTGATATTCAAGACAATCAAGATATGAAATATATGATATTCAAGATAATCATGATTTGGAATATTTGATATTCAAGATATTTGATCTTGAATCCTCATTATAAATATGAGATGAAGCAAGTCATCAAGAACGCAATTTCTTGATAAAAAATTTTCGAAAACTTTATGAAAGAAGGCAACAAAATATTATTTTCCTTGTTTTGAAATTCGTGTGGCATCCCACCGGGTGTACGAGCAAGGACCAGGGAATACTTGAGAAGGCCTTTTAGGTTGATCAAGTTGATCGCATGGATTCAAAACAAATGCACTCAAGAAACACCTTTTGGGATGCTCAAGTTGATCCTGTGGATTCAAAGACAAGTATCTCAAATAAATTTGTCAAAGGAAGAGGTATAACTCACTTAAATCCCTTAGTTCCGCATGTGTAGGATTTTATGTATTTTTATATATTCATATGTTTTGCATGCAAACCCTATTCTTGGGTGTTCAACTATTTGATTTAATTATCAGTATAAGAAAAATGATGTTTTACAACACCAGAAAGACAACGGTTTTGCTAAAAATTGTTGTCTAAAGTTAAAAATATATTGCGTAAAGTATAACAGTTGTCTTTTATTGATGGAATATGATGTTAGACAACGGTTTTGGTGAACCGTTGTCTAATCTCAAAAAGCGGCGTTGTAAAAAGGTACTTTACTATAACAGTTTTTGACCCGTTGTATATTTATGTTGTATATTTGTATTTTTAAGACAAATTGTTGAAAGACAACGGTTATCAAACCGTTGTCTATACTACAAAGGTGTTATTGTTAAAGAGTATGTTACTACAACGGTTTTTGAACCGTTGTATATTCGTGTTGTATATCTTTGTTTTCAAGAAAAATTACTGAAAGACAACGGTATCTATTCTCAAAATACGACATTGTAAAAAAGTATGTTATTACGATAGTTTTTGAACCGTTGTTTATATACATTGTATATCAATGTTTTTAAGGAATAAATTACTGAAAGGCAACGAGTATGCAACCGTTGTATATCACTTTAAAAGTGGCGTTTTAAAATGTTTTATATTTTCATCAAATGGTGTTGTGTAAAACTATGTATTGTAATATATGGTGTATGACCGTTGTAGTAACATATATTACTTGATGATTTTTATAATTAACACTTTTAACTAATTACAACTAGCACTTTATATTATTTTGAAATGACACTTTTATAATCTAGAAATAGAATAACAAAAAAAGAAATTTAACACAATTCAATTATATTTTCTTATTATTTAAAAAAAATGATTTTCATTTAAATTTCTATAATTTTATACTATATTTGGAATTATTCGAAGGATCAGGCACCTACTAATTATTAGAGTCATTTAAACTATTTAATATTTTAAGTTAAAATGATAATTTGAATCAATCTTTTGAATTAATAGAATTATTGGAATTAATGTTTATAATGATTTTAATTAATATTTAGAAATATATAATTACATATATATATGATAATTTTATTAAAAATAAATATACAAGTATTACATAATTAAAATATATAATTTTAGATTAGTATAATTACATAAAATAATAATAATAAAATAAATATATAACATATATCGTATATATATATTTATAATGAAATATTGAACAATAAATACCACTTGCCCAAATGGCAAGACACTCATTCACATATACGAGAGGTCACAGGTTCAAACCCCCTCTCAAGCAAACGGAGACTGACATTCTTGCGGATCGGACCCGAATCGGTTCAGCCCGCGGGTCTGACCCAATGAAATTATTATTTTTTATTTCACAAAGATAACGGCTCACAACCGTTGTTTATAGTCACAAATAAGGATATGAACATGCTACAACAACATATTTCATATGTATAGACAACAGTTAATAACCGTTGTAGTAACAAAGTAAAGACAATGGCTAACAACCGTTGTCTATAGTCACAAATAAGGATATGCACATGCTACAACAACATATTTTATATGTATAGATAATAGTTAATAACCGTTGTAGTAACAATGAAAAGACAACGGTCCATTAACCGTTGTCTAGATTTGATACTTACGACAACAGGAGCTTCTACAACGGCGTTTTTTATAGAAAGACAATGGATTTCCACTATTGTCGTATCCATTTTTCTTGTAGTGTATGTTTAAATCATTATATTATTTGTGTTCTTAAATTTGTGTTTAGTGTATATCCCGAATAGATCCGGGCATCCGCAAAATTCCCAAACAACTGGTATCAGAGCCGATTTTAGGCTCTATACGTTAAATTTTAAATTAAGTGTTTAATATTAAATTTGAAATTGGATAGTAGAATTGCTAGATTTTTTTTTGTAGGTATCTAATTGTCATGGTATTTTATATATTTTATGCATGCATGTATGATGATGCATTTTAAAATCTGATTCGTTCGGATCATTTTTCCCATGAGAAAATCAACAAATAGACCAGGATGTTTTTATGTAATAGACTAGTCTAGACTATATGTTTATTTATTTTCTATATATAAATTGTAACTGATATCCAAGACAAAAAATAGAGATTTTAAACTCGGGTGATAAATTTGAATTTTTATTGCGGTTGAGTGGGAGCTTAATCGAGATGGATGATAAAGCTTAGAGACAAGCGATGTGGATGTTATCTCATAATGAAAACGAGAAATTAAACCATGACAATTGAATATTGTGTGCCAAGGTGTATGGATACTTTATTTATATAATTTGATTAAATATATGAATGCATGAATGTCGTTGTTAAAAATCTCAACTCCAAAAATTACTAAGTATGTTTTAAATATAATTTGGAATTTTATTCTAGATAATAAAATTGAATTATTTGGCCTCCATGATTTATTTGTTTGTGAAGTCTTTTGGCTACACATTGACAAACGCCTCTCTTCCTATCGGATAGGCCGAAAGATAAATTCACATGAACGAATTCCCAAAAAGATGATTGTGGATTATTATTAGTGGCGGTATTGACCCTCCCATTGAGTGCCCTATTTTAAACAAAGTAATGATACTGTATTTAATCATGGTTAATACTTAGGTATAAAATTGACACTTTATTACTCCCCATCGGAGTCCTTACCAATTTTATATGGTCAAGTGGGAGCCGACTATTAATTTATGAAATTAAAAGTTTGTAATTGTTCTTGTGTGTAACTTGCTAAAATGTGTTTGCATTAATGTCCACACTCATCGTGGCTTCTGTGAAATGTTTTAAGATGTCGGCTGATGCACGCTATTTATCTATTTATATTTTATTAAGATTTTAAAATAGAAACATTATCAAAATTTGTGATAATCTTTGTGAATCGATGTATGTATTGATGCAATGTATGTTTTATTTCAGTTCAGCATGTCGTCTCCTTTTAATCCTCTATTTTTAATATTCAACGATAATAAATTGGAAGGTGAAAACCATGTTGACTGGAAACGTAATTTATATATTGTCCTTACTGAACAACAACATAAGTTGGTTATTGACACACCAAAGCCCCCTACGCATACAAATGATATGACTGATGCCGATAAGGATTATCATAAGGAGTGGACGAAATTCGATGAAATGACTAGGTGTACCATCTTGACTTCGATGTCAGATATGTTACAACACCAGGACATGGAATCCTCTTCAGATATGATGCTAAACCTTAAGGAAATGTTCGCTCATCAGAATCGTATGGCTAGGAAAATCACTATACGGGACATGTTATCACAAAAAATGGTGGTGGGAACACCTATAATGGAACACGTTTTCAGAAGATGGGCTACCTCAACAAGTTAGAGGTACTTGGAGCGGAATATGATGCAGAAACACAAGTTAATTTCGTTCTCTACTCTCTTTCGAAAAGCTTTGAGCAGTTCCAGTTGAATTATTTGATGAATAATCAAGAGTTCACGTTGGCACAACTCTTGCAAGCTTCGGTATCGGCAGAGACACTCATGGGACACCAAACTCAAGCCTTGGTAGCAACCGGTCCGACTTCTTCCACACAAAAAGGTGGGAAGAATAAGAAGAAAAAGCCCAATGGCCCAAACCAAGCAAAGAGCAAGGTAACCAAAGAGGGAGGTATCACGAAAGCTACTAAGGGGAAATGTTTCAACTGCAGTGAGAAAGGACATTGAAGGACAGCCTATCCCATACCTAAGAAGGTCGGGAAGAAAGGTAATTCTCATGCACTTGTTGTTGAAACTTGTTTAGCGGCGTATGCTTCCCATTCGTGGGTAGTGGATATGGGAGCCACTAATCATGTATATTTCACTTGACAGGGGTTACAGAAAACATGACAACTTAGTGTGAGTGAGATCCTCATTACATTGGGCGATGCTTCGAGGGTAGCGGCTGTCGTAGTGGGAGATGTGCATCTGTCTTTTGAAGATAGAGTTTAAATTTTAAAAGATATTCTTTATGCTACAAGTTTTAGAAAGAATTTAATTTTAGTTTCTAAATTGTACGTTGATGGATACTCAGTTTCTTTTACTAATATGGTTGTTATTTTTCGAAACGACGAGTTCATCTATTTTGGGAACGTTGGTGAATAATCTTTATACTATTAAATATGCACACAACACACAATATGCTTCTTATAACACATGGACAATTTCTAATAAAAGAAAGTTTTTTTCAAACGTGAACGAAACACTTCTGTGGCATCTAAGACTTGGTCATGTTAATCTAAAAAGAATTCAAAGGTTGGTGGCGGATGGCTCATTGGAGTCTCTCCATGTTGAGCCATTTCCAACGTGTGAATCTTATTTAGAGGGGAAGATGGTGAAGAGGGCTTTCGAGACCATGGGGAATAGAGCTAGTGAAGTGTTGGAAATCTCACACTGATGTGTGTGGGCCAATGTCGATTCAAGCTGGAGGAGGTTTTTAGTGTTTCGTAACATTTACAGATGATTACTCAAGATATGGATACATTTACCTTATGCGGGATAAATAGAAAAACTTTTGATAAATTCAAAGAGTTCAAAGCCGAGGCTGAGAAACATAGGGGAAATAATATCAAGTTCCTACGATTGGATGGTGGGGGCGAATACCTCAAAAATAAATTTTTGACCTACTTGTTAAGAGAAGGGATTGTATCCCAATTGACCACACCCGGTACCCCTCAAAATGGGGGTGCGGAACGAAGAAATGGGAGAGATCCATAATGAGTTATTCGGAGCTACCCAAGTTATTTTGGGGCTATGCCTTGTAAACAACAACTCTCGTTCTAAACTTGGTGCCATCCAAATCGGTTTCTAAAACCCCTACAGAATTGTGGACTGGGCGAAAGCCTAGTTTGAGACACATAAGAATCTGGGGGTGTTTGGCATATGTGTTGGATAAGAAAGCTAGAAAATTGGATCCTCGTTCGGAATTGAGATTGTTTGTAGGATACCCTAGAGAAAAGAAATGGAGTATGTTCTATTGTCCCAATGACCAAAGAATTGTAATTAGTACGCATTCTAAGTTTTTGGAAGAAGACTACGTGCACAATACAATGCGTAAAAGTGAGATTACCTTAGATGGGATAAAAAGGCCTAATCCTATACCAATGGTACAAGTTGATGTACCACGTGACACACCGACACAACCAGAGTCACATCGTGGTGGGAGGGTTGTGAGACAACCCGAGAGATTCATGTTCATGGGAGAGTCGTCTGACTTGGTCCCCGGGGAAAATGAATTGGACCCATGGACATACAACGAAGCACTCCAAGATAAGGATGCAGATTCTTGGCAAAAAACAATGGAAGTCGAGATGGGTTCTACTGATAAAAATGAGGTGTGGAAGCTTGTTGAGCCACCCATTGGGGTGAAACCCATTGGATGTAAGTGGGTCTACAAGAGGAAAAGAGGATCGAACGGGAAGGTTGAGACCTTCAAGGCTAGACTTGTGGAGAAAGGATATATTCAGAAAGAAGGGATCGAATATGAGGAAACCTTTTCGCCGGTAGCCATGCTTAAGTCCATCAGTATTCTCTTGGCGATAAGCTGCACATCTAGCTTTTGAGATCTAGCAAATGGATGTCAAGACAACTTTCCTTAATGGAAGTCTTGAAGAAGAAATCTATATGCGTCAACCCGAGGGCTTCATTGAAAAAGGTCAAGAGCACCTTGTATGCAATCTTAAAAGGTCTATCACGACTCAAGCAAGCATCGTGAGCTTGGAATCAATGTTTTGATCAAGTAATAAAATCTTATAGTTTTGATCAAAATGAGTTTGAGAGGTGTGTGTACAAGAAGTATGTCAGAACTGCATTGGTATTCTCCATACTATACGTATCTATATAAGTGAATTAAAATACATATCGTGTTGGTTGAACTACCTAAGAAAAGAGGGATGCATAGTGAATCATATTCGGAGTACATTCTCACCTTTGCTCTTGGCGTAGTCTTAAGTTGTGTTTATTTTATCTCATTGAAGTCTTGTTAGAGTTTAGGAAAACAACCCCCATTAAATTTTCGATTCATAGTTAGGATTTTATTTGTCTTTAATTTCATACAATAAACAAACAATTAATTTCTAGTTTTACCTCATGTGGGTTCGATACTACTTGTCCCTATACTTGCTCATACTACACGGTCCTTTCCTCTTAAGGATGTGGATTTTGTGAATTTGTAAAGTATTAGTTCAAGTCAGACGTCCTTTTCTTGAATCTTCCAAGCAGTTGTTTCTTCCTACCTGTGGGGTGGTCAGAACCATTAAGGGCGACCAAAAATTGCAAAGAAGTGTTTGCACTACGCTTGTGTAATTTTAAAATCCATTTTCTCCACTCTCTACTCATCGATATTCAACATTAACCAGCAAACACCAATGGAGACAAACTCGAGCATGTTCAGCCCGATGGCCAAACACCAATGGAGGTCAACTATGCTCCATCTCAGGGAGAAATCCTGCACTTCTCGTCAAAACTTGAAATGGTAGTGGACCTAGAGCCCAAACTTGGTTTTAAATCGATCACCATCGACCTAGATCCCCGGAGTGAAATTATAAATTATTGGAGGAAGAAGAGATCTGCCCCGACTGAGGAACTCGAATGCATCCCTATTGACATGACTCACCCAAAATTTGAAGTCCTAATCGAGTCGCCTATCCCAATGGACATCACGGGGAAGGTCAATTTGTCACGCCCAGCATAAATAGATTTAAGTTATGGATTATAAGTCATGTTTTGAAGTTTTAAAGTTAAGTTGCTCGTAAGATTTAATATTGTGCTTTAGTTCTTTAAGTTTTTTTCACGAGCCTTAAGTATTAATTTTTCTGATGATTAAGTTAGTAAAGTTGATTTGAGTATTTGGGAATTAAGATTAAGTTCTTGATAATTTATTTTATGCTTTAGTATGTGAATTAAAAGTTAGAGAGCCAAATTAAGATACTATACAATTAAGTATTTAATTTAAGGATTTAGAGGATTTAAGTTGATTGGTTATTAAGTGTCAGATTGAATTGAGAAAATTATGATTTATTAAGTACCAATTTATTAAGGGTATAGAAGTAATTTAGTGAGTTTGTTATTTAGAGATAAGGATGAATTTATATGGGATCTTGACTAGGATATGTGATTAAAGATTTGGATCAAGAAATTAGGAATAAATCTTTAAGGGATCTCGATTAGATTTTATATGAAAGGTTATAGAACAAGAAAATATCCAAGGTTTAGATTTTCTTGAAAATAAATATCAAGAGATTATTATCGGAATTATTTGGACTTTAAGCGAAGGAATAATGTTACTACTTTAAGGTATTACTCTCAAGGGATAAAGGTGCATGTTGCAAAGTTAGACTATATTTGTCGGATATGTAAGGAGTTAAGTTAAGATTTTATTGCTAGGTGTTAAATGTTACTTGCAAAAGTTAGGAGTATTATTTATATACAAGAGTGATACTATAAGTATCTAGGATATATTTATTTGGAGAGATGATATTTGATATTTATTTGTTGGATATTTTGAGGTTAAATCTCTGAAATTATTTGAGGAATATTTAGTGTATCTTTGGGAATAATTGTGAAGATTTAAGTTGAGATTTAATTTATTTGAGGATTAATTCAATTATAAAGTTAAGGTATTAATATTGGGATTATTAGGTGTAACACCCAAAAACTAGCTGCATGTTTCCGTCCCTTAACTTTCTTGCTTTAGGCGTGTCTTAGCTTCATTCCTAGTTTAGTCCTTTAAGTTTTATGCTTAGTACTTTATCCTTGTTTAGTACTATTTCTTAATCCTTTTAGTATTACAGAACCTTTAGAAACTTAAGTTGTGATATTTTTTGGATTTATAAGTAGTACCCTTAATTTTGAATCTTAGGATTTATTTTTATTTTGAGTTTTAGTCCTTTAAGAATATTATTTTCATTAAGGGTAAAGTAGTAAATGTGGATTTAATCTTTTGGGATTAAATTTTATTATGAGGATTAAATTTAGAGAAGGAGTATTTTTAGGAGAGAGGAAATTCAAAGTTTGTTATAAGAATGAGGGTAAATTTGGAAGATCAAGGTTTAGAGTTAGTTAGAGTCCTTATTATTTTATTAAGTGAGATACATTTATTTTATTTAGGGGGCGCTTGGTATGGAAATCCTTCAATGGTAATGGGAATTGAGATATAATTGTAGTAATTATAGTAGCAAATTAGAACAAATGAGATACATAACATTGCTTTTCCTCCTAAATAAGGTAATCAACACCCCCATTTGATTACCCCCTCTTCACCTTGTAATCATCCTCCTCAATCAATCCCAATATCACAACCAACATCTTTCTTTTTTGTCTACTTTTTCCAAAATTGGAGTACAACACTATTGATATAACCACCATAATTTCAGAATTTTTGATTCTATGCTTGTATTTGTGCAATTGATGACGTTATTAGGCCATATTATTGATGGGTAATCCATTGGGAACTCAATTACATGTTAATTTGGTGTACTTAGTGATGAATTGAAGGTTGAAATTTAGGGGTCTTGGATGGTGACGAATTTTTTAGGATTTTATTATAAATTGATGTTGGTTCATGTATTTTATTAGGGTCATAATTGCATCATTTTGCATCAATTTTAGCATGATATTTAGTGGTTTATGTGCATTATTAACCCTAATATGCTATACATTGTGCTATTAACCCTTTTTGGCAAGAAAGTTTTGTTTATAAGTGAAGAGACGAGCAAGTTTTATAAATTTCAGATTTATTGATTCAGTCCAAATGATACAAATGATATACCATGTGACAGAGCTTGAAGAGAGGGTCTCAACACAAAAAAATCGAGTCAATCGGAGTTCTAGAGCTCAAGATATGAAGAAAACAAGTTTTCCCGAGTAACATGCTTAGACGGGCGCGCGAACGCGCGCTTACAGAAGGGTGGTCACGCGTTCTCAGTCTGCTACCGCTAAAATGGACCACGTGACCACAAGAAGGACCCACTCGATCACTCGCCTATAGTTCTTTGATCGCGCGCCTAGTTCATTTTTCCACCAAATCAAGGGCAACTTCGTCTTTTTGCGCGTTTAATGAGAAACAAATTGGTCTAAGCATTGTGGGCACTATAAATACCTCAAGGATCACATTTCTAAGGAGCTTTTCATTACTATAGTGCATTAGGTAGTTTTAGAGAGAGATTAGGAAGTTACTCAGTGGGTTCTTAGTTAATTTCTTACGTCTTTCTACAATTACTTTTGATCCAACCATTGGATTGTTAATCCGTTTGTTTCATTAATTAGCTTAGTCTCATCGTTATCTACATTTCTACGGTTCATTTTTGCATTTCAAGTGCCGGATTAGAAGATAGCATTGGAAGTTATTTGGATTATCTTTAAATTCTTCAACAATTGTTAAGATTTCTTTCTTATATTTCCTTTCATATTCTTGTTAATCATGTTAGTCTTTAGCTTAATTGTTGATTTGTCTTCCCAATTAGTCATGGGCTAATTTCTAGTTGCATTGGTGTATGATCATTATGGTGTAATTTTTTGTTCTATTAATCCCATGCATGCTTAGTGATTTTGATTGATTAGTTCTCTAATTTGAGGAATTGTTTGAATGCTTGGTATGTTCAATTGGATAATTTGAGCCTATATGAGTTAGCAACACATGAGAGTTGAGTTAATTCATAGAATCTCTTAATTGAATTTTGTGCCCACCTAGTGTTTGCTTAATTGCTTTTATGTCAATGATAATTTCTTAGAAGCTGAGACCTCTCGAATGGAGTATTGGGTGTTGTTAGAGAGATCTAGACACCTGATAGAGCCCTTTAGCTAGTGTTGTTAGAGAGATCTAGACACTTGTTAGAGTCTTAGGCTTGATTAAGACGTCAAGGGACCTTATGCATGCTAGGATGGATAGGATACTAGGTGAACCATAGTAGGATTACTCCAATGCACACACATTACACTTGCTCATCTTTCTAAAAGGTGATAGTTAAATTTACTTTGCTTTGTTAAAGTAGATAGAACTAAAGACTATTTCTTGTTTTCCTAGCTATTAACCTTTGTAAACATCCAATGCTTGCTTGATATCGCATCGTTTCCCTGTGTTCGATATTTTTATTACTTGGTTAACTTGCCACGATAACAACATACACGTACACTTGCGTGAAAGCTTTCGATTTTGGTAAACAAGTTTTTGGCGCCGTTGTCGGGGAAATGATTACTTTGTTAGGCTTGTATTTGTTTGTTTACTTGAATATCCTTGAAGTCGGCAAAGGCAAAATAAGTTTTTGGCACCGTTGCCGGTCAAAAAACGATCACTTTATTTAGTTTGTATTGATGTTTACATTGCTTTTCTTTGTTTTTCTTTATTTGATCTTAATTATTCTTTGTGAGTGTTGATACTTCCTAATTTTTGTAGGAGTAAACTTAATTGAAGATGGATGGATACAACCAGTACTCGTATCCTCCACAATACGCATACCCTCCTCAACCATACATATATCAACCTCATCCATATTCACCATCTCCATATCAACCACCACCTCGACAACCTTATTCTTATTTTCCTCAATCTTACTCATATTCCTATCCTTACCTCTATCAAGATCCACACTCATACACTCATTCTCCTCCTAAGCCTTTGCACAAAGAAGGGGAAGTAGTGGAAGTAGAAGAACAAGAGGAAGAAGGTTGATTAGGGTCATAATTGCATCTTTTTGCATCCATTTCTATATGGATTTGATGTACTTATGTTCATATTTGACCCTAAAATGCTATACTTTGTGTATTTAACCCTTTTTTTATAGAAAGTTGTGTTTTATAGTGGAAACGAGCAAAACTGGCAAAAGATGAGCAAGTTTGTAAAAGTTCAGATATTTTTAGTTGATCCAATGGGGGCATATGATATACTATGTCGAAGAGTTAGAAGAGAGGGTCGCAACGGAAAAAGAATCAAGTCAATCGGAGCTCTAGAACTCAAGATATGAAGGAAATGAGAAACTTGAGGATCGACCGAACGGGATCGTGCGACCACCAGCACGGGATGGTGCGAAGGCTCCCTGGTTCATTCAGCCATGGTCCGAACGATCCTACGCACGATCCGGATCGTGCGGCCACCTGTTAGGGATCGTGCGAGGACCCGAATTTGCACAATTTCGAGGCTATTTTGTCTTTCGCGCGTTTAATGAAGGACACTTTGGACTAAACATTGTGGGCACTATAAATACCTCAAGGATCAGATTTTCAAGCATTATTCCGTCATAATTCCAAGTTCTTAGATTAGTTTAGTGAGAGAATTAGGTAGTTACTTAGTGGGTTCTTAGTCAGATTCAATCTTCTTTCTTCCATAACTTTTGATCCGTCCGTCGGATTTTAGATCCGTTTGTTCCTACATACTCCTAGTGATTAGAGCTTTATTCCTGCGGTTCATTTTTATATTTTAAGCTTTGGATCAATACTTGTCATTTGGAGGTTTGTTGCTTGTATTTCTATTCATCCACTTATGGTAAGATTTACTTTAATTCTCTTGTTTTAGTTAATATTCATGATGATTAGATTCTTAATTATTGATTTCCAATTCCAATTAGCCATGGGCTAATATCCTTGATGCATGGTTGTATGAATACTATGGGGAATTTAGTCTCTTGTTAATCCTATGTATGAATTAGTGATCTTGATGGATTAGTTCTCTTATTAATGACTTGTATGAATGTTTGGGATGTTTAATTGGAATGAATGACTTATATGTTTTAGCAATGAAATGAGAATTGAGCTATAAGAACTTTATGCGTACCAAGTGTTAGATATTTGACTTGTATGACCAATGAGAATTGCATATTAGCCCGGACCTCTTAATTGGAGTATTTTGGTGTTGTAGAGAGATCTAGACATCTAATAGAGCTCTTACCTTCTGTTATAGAGAGATCTATACACTAGTTTGCTTAGTTAAGACACCAAGAGACCTTTTGCATGCTAGGATGGATAGGACACTAAAGGAACCATAGTAGGATTACTTCCATGTACACACCACATTTACTCACTTCTTTGAGGTGATAGTTAGTTTTTACTTTGCTTTGTGAAGTAGATAGAAAACATGATCTTTTTCTTGTTTTCCTAGCTAGAACCTTTGTAGACATTCAATACTTGCTTGATATCGCATCGTTTCCTTGTGTTCGATATTTAGCTTGGTTAACTTGCCACGACAACAACAACCATGTACACTTGTGTGGAAATCATACACGATTTTGGCAAACAAGTTTTTGGCGCCGTTGCCGGGGAGACGGTTACTTTACTAAGTGAGTTTTGTTTGTTTACTTGAATGTCTTTGAATGTTTTTGGTTTGTATTGTTTGTTTACTTGCTTGTTTGTTGTTAATCATTCTTGGTGAGAGTTGATACTTGCTTGTTTTTGTAGGAGTGAACTTACTTGAAGATGGGCAAATATAACCACTACTTGTATTCTCCACAAAATACATATCCTCCTAATTCCTACATATATCAACCTTACCCATATCAACCACCACTACAACAATTCTACCACCACCCGTAACATTATCCCTATCCTTATTCCTCTCCCTACCCATATCCATATTCATATCCTCCTCCTCCCCACATGTTTAAGGAAGAAGAAGTAGAAAAAGAAGAGAAAGAGGAAGATGAATCGAAAGAAGACATATATGATCTAATTGATAGATTTCTTGAAGAGAATCAAGATTTAATTGAGGAAGATTTCAAGATAATCTTGAACTACAATGAAAAAGGATCTTATACACCATCTTCTTTCACAATTCATTCTAAATCTCTTAATATGGACATTTATGATTCTACTTCTTTCGCTAGATTTGATAGGAATCAAGTGAAAGAACAAGAAGGAAAGAGATGATTCAAGAGGAGAAAAAGAGAATGATCAAGAAGAGGTAGATGAATGTCCACCTATGGACATGAGCTTCATGGAGGAAGAACAACAAAATGAAGTGGAAGATGATCTTCAAGGAGAAATGAGCATTTCTAAACCCTTAAACTCTTCCACTTATGCTTACATTGATAATGTTGTTCATATTGATTTCGTCTTGCCTCTTGATATATTTGATCATAAGTTAGAATTGCGAATCCTCTTGAACAATTTTGATAGTAAGAGATGGGGGTGGATTAGGTTGAGAAGAAATGAGGAGAAAATTGCTTGTGCTTATATGTATAAATTAATATGGAAAGTAGGGGTGTGGGGTAGAAATCCTACTTGTTTCCTTAATTTTGAAGCTTTGAGATTAGAGTTAGATGGGGAGGATGCCAGATATCCTTGGCCATTTAGCTAACATTGGTGCATCCGGCTAGGGGACGTTAAATCCAAGCGCTAGATGGGAGGCAACCCATCCTAAAAAATTTCTTGCTTATTAGGTTTGCTTTGTAGTTTAGATAGTATTATTTGTTTTGATTTACTTCATATGAGGTAGTGTGTTCTCTTACCTTGGTTGGTGCATGTGATTTATCCTAGTTTGGGGGTGTTGCCTCATGTTATATATGGTTATTTCATGGTTTAGTTGAGCTTGCATATGCTTTTATTGGTCATTGATTTATTGCAAATCCTATTTTCATCACTCTTTTCCAAACTTTTAGGATCCTTGATCCGAAAAAGTTTGGGGGGGTGTGTTCGTTCTTAAAATTTTAATTTGCAATGAAAATTGATGTGATTTGTGAGCTTTACAAAGGTGTGTTGAGGAGAATTCTCATCCTACTCGGCCAAGAAGGACATTTTT
>JAPKLY010001818.1:0-34375 GCA_026898435.1 Prunella vulgaris
AAACCAAAAACAATTTTCAGGTCCGATTCCTAAATGTTTTTGAAATACCCTGATTCACTATGTTCTTCACAACATTTTCCATAGCATCAGTAGGATGCTTCTTCAAGATTTCATCGAAGTCAAACAATGCACCGAAGATTACTTTCATCACCATGTTTCTAGGTTTCATTTAGTAGGGAATAGGGATTGTTTAAGGTTTCAGGTGAGGGTTCGAACAAGTAAAAACAAGATATAAAAAGGATGAAGGATCCTTTAAATACCTTTCCTTAAACAGTCATTAAGAACAAGGGTAAAACGGTCTTTGACCTAAAATTTATGAGTGTTTGAATTCTGAACCAAATTTATAATTAAATTTGTCCCAAAAAAATCTAACTCACAAAGACATTAATTCTATTTAAAATGTTACACGTGCTCAAACATTTTATTAATAAAAAAGTTTGAATAAATCCAAGAATTTCTTTAACTTAGTACAAAAGTTTCTGAATTATATAGTGCTCCATTTATGTATCAGAATTGTACAAAGTACTGTAAGTTCACTAAGTTTTCAGTTGACAATCTTCGAATTTTGAAACTATACAGTTGGTAAGGAATCTGTAAATCTGGACTAAGTCTACAGCTGTAGAGTTCAACTCTACAGTTGAGTGACTTTGCAGCTGCAGTTTTCCTTTCTACTGCAATTTTCAATTTTCTAGGTTTGTCTTTGCAATTTAGTGAGTTTCACAGAGTCTTATTACAATTCTAACATTCCCAAATTGCCTCTCAAGATTGAAAATCTTGATTCACATAAAGGTTTAGTGAAAATATCAGCAAGATTCAAATCAGTATGAATCTTGGTCAATTTCACATCCTTTCTTTCAACATGATCTCTTATGAAATGATGCCTTACATCTATGTGTTTTGATCTAGAGTGTAACACTGGATTCTGTGTAATTGCAATAGCACTTGTATTATCACAAAATATAGTTGTTTCTCTTGATTCAATCCCATAGTCTTGTAATTGATATTGCATCCATAAGATTTGAGCACAACAACTTCCAGCAGGAATGTATTCTGCTTCAGCTGTAGAAGGGGCAATCGAATTTTGCTTTTTACTATGCCATGCCACTAACCTTTCACCTAGGAATTGGCAAATCCCATTGCTACTCTTCCTATCAATCTTGCATCCTGCAAAATCTGAGTCAGTGTACCCAATGAGTTCAATTCCTCCTTCTTTAGGATACCATAGTCCTAAATTTTGTGTGAATTTGACATATTTGATGATTTTCTTTACAGCATTTAAGTGTGATTCCTTAGGATTCACTTGGAATCTAGCACATACCCCAACTGCAAACATGATATCAGGTCTGCTAGCTGTAAGATATAGCAGTGATCCAATTAACCTCCTATATTTGGTTACATCAACACTTTTGCCATTCTCATCCTTGTCAAGATTCACAGAAGGTGTCATAGGTATATTGGTAAGCCTAGAATTGTCAATTCCAAATCTTTTTATTAGCTCTTGAGTATACTTAGCTTGATTGATGAAAATTCCATCATTCATTTGCTTAACTTGTAATCCCAAAAAGAAATTTAGATTTCCCATCATGCTCATTTCAAATTTCTCAGTCATGAGCTTAGAGAATTTTCTACACAATTCCTCATTGGTTGAGCCAAAGATTATGTCATCAACATAGATTTGGACAAGCATAATATCATTCCCATGTTGTAATCTGAATAAGGTTTTGTCAACCATTCCCTTTTTGAATCCATTTTTGATCAAATGATCACAAAGGGTATCATACCATGCTCTTGGTGCTTGTTTAAGTCCATAAAGAGCTTTTCTAAGCTTATAAACCTTGTCTTCAGCTGTAGATTCCTCAAATCCTGGTGGTTGTTCAACATACACTTCTTCAGAAAGTAAACCATTAAGAAATGCACTCTTTACATCCCTTTGATAGACTGTAAAGTTCATATGTGTAGCATAGGCTAGAAAAATTCTTATAGCTTCTAATCTTGCAACTGGGGCAAAGGATTCATCAAAATCTATGCCTTCAGATTGACAATAGCCTTGAGCAACTAGCCTTGCTTTATTTCTGGTTACAATTCCATCTTCATCAAGTTTGTTCTTGAATACCCACCTAGTACCAATCACTTTGTGATTCCTAGGTCTTGGTACAAGTTCCCATACTTGATTTCTTTCAAAACCATTCAATTCTTCTTGCATTGCAATAATCCAATTGACATCTTGCAGTGCTTCATGAATATCAGTAGGTTCTGAAGATGAAAGAAATGTAGCAAAAATTGCCTCATGGATTTGTTTTCTAGTTTTCACAGCATCTGATGGGTTTCCAATTACATGTTCAGGGGGGTGATTTTTCAACCAAATCAAATCTAACACAGGTTCTAATCCTTGATCATTGTTCTCTACAGCTGTAGACTCACCTACTGCAGACTTATCAAGTCATTTTGTTGGTGATTCTACTTCTGTTAGAACATTCTCATGAACTAGGTCTTCTACATTCTCTAAAGGTGGTAACTCAACAATTATAGTGCCAAAGCCTTTGTTGGTCAAATCTACAGGAGTTTTGATCTCAACATATTGCTGTTGACTTGTAACTGTAGAGTTGTCCTCCTTAGAGTCTTCAGAAACTTCTTCAGGGGAGTTATGTTGTTCATAAAAACAACATGTTGTGACTCTTCTACAATCATCAATCTTTTGTTATACACTCTGAATGCTTTGCTAACATTAGAATAACCAAGAAAGATACCTTCATTAGATTTAGAATCAAAAGTCTTAAGATATTCTTTCCCATTATTCAGTATGAAGCATTTGCATCCAAAAATGTGTAAATAAGAGATATTGGGAGTCCTTCCTTTCCATAACTCATATGGAGTCTTCTTATGATCTTTAACAATCAAGCATCTATTCTGAGTATAGCATGTTGTGCTTGTGGCTTTTGCCCAAAATTTCTTAGGCAACTTTGCTTCAACAATCATTGTTCTTGCAGCTTCCTTGAGTGTCCTATTCTTTCTTTCTGCAACTCCATTTTGCTGTGGGGTTCTAGCTGCAGAGTATTCATGCATTATGCCATGTAGTGAGCAATACTCTTCAATAACTTGATTTGTAAATTTAGTTCCTCTATCTGATCTGATCTTCACAATCTTCAGATTTCTTTCATTCTGAATCCTTCTTAACAATTCTGGACGCTGTAGAGTTTCACTCTTCTTTCTTAGAAATACGGTCCAAGAAAATCTTGAGTAATCATCTACCACAACCAAAGTGTACTTCTTCCCACTAATACTTACTGGTTCTATGGGTCCAAAAAGATCCATATGCTGTAATTCAAGTGTTCTTGATGTGCTTGAATGAATTTTGTTCTTGAAAGTCTTCTTGATTTGTTTTCCTTTGACACAAGCATCACATAAGTGTTCCTTCCTGAACTTGGTGTTTGGCAAACCTCTTACAAGTTTGTTATTCACAAGTTCATTCATAGTTTTGAAGTTTATGTGATTCATCCTTTTGTGCCATAGCCAACTAACTTCATTCGAACTATTAGCTAAAAAGCAGGTTGTTTCAGCTGCAGAGTTCCACTCTACAATGTAAACATTCCCTTTTCTAGTTCCTGTCAGTTTAGTGGTTTGGGATTCAACATCTTTGACTATGCAAGTATCTTGCGTAAAGTCTACAGTGTAGCCTTTGTCACAAAATTGACTCACACTAAGCAAATTATGCTTTAAACCATCTACCAAATACACATCATTGATCTGAACATTTCCTTTGAGTAAACATCCTGATCCTTTAGCTGTTCCACTGGCATTATCTCCAAAAACAACTTTAGGACCTTTATGATCTTTAAGATTTTGTAGTAAACTCTTGTCTCCAGTCATATGTCTTGCACAACCACTGTCTATATACCAAATCTCTCTTTTGGTGGTTGCACATGTCCCTGCAAAATAAAATGAGTTATTTAGGAATCCAATACTTTGGATTTTCTCCAGTGTTACTCTTTGCAATCCAAACCTTTTTGGGAGCTGTAGAGTTGTTGATTCTACAGTTCTTGCTTGAAGAGGGAGACATATCTGACATATTTCCATTCTAGAATCTATCAAAATTGAGTCTTCTTTCCATATTCAGTTTATGATAGACTTCTTCTTCTGGCTGTAGGATTGACTCTGCAGTTTGTTTCAAGGTTATGTTTTGAAACATGGTTGAGACATCATCTTTAAAGTCATCCATTATCTCTTTGATCTTCTGTTGTCTTCTAGGTGACAATTCTTTGAATGAATTCAAGAATTTCAAATCTTCTGGCTGTAGAGTTGAGTCTACAGTTTCTTCAGGGGTTGTTCCTTTGACAAACTTTCTCTCAGGCCTTGGAATTGATTCTTGTAGATATTTCATCCAGACACAAGGATTATATCCTATTCCAGTCAAATCCTTTGAGTGCCTTTGCTCAGACAGCATCTTCTTCAATTGTTTGGACGATTTTCCAAAACAATTTAACTTCTTTTGATAATAGGCATTGTGTTCTTCAAGTTCAGCTATCATCAGTTCTTGATTCCCGATTGTTTCTCTTAATTCCACACAGTCTGCAGCTCTACAACTTGCTTCATTGAAAAGTTCTTCATTGTCCACTATTAGACAACTGTAACCTTCCTTTAATTCTTGTAGAATCTGCAGTTGTTTCTCAGCATCTTCTACTCCAGCTAACAATGCTTTCACATGTTCTTTTCCAATGTGATTGTCTCTTCTAAGATCTTCATTTTCTTCTTGGAGTCTTTGGATTGCACTTAGCATGTCACTGGAAGAATCCTTTTCTGTAATATAACTTGATGATGATGAGCATACCTCTTCATCTTTAGCCATAAGACAGAGCAGGGCTTCTTCATCTGAGTCTGTAGAGTCTGAGTCCTCTAAGTCAGTAGTTGACTTTTTAGAAGAAGAGGGACCGTCTTCCTGGTTTTTATCAAACTCAGAAAATAGTGCTCTAATTCTCTCCTTGTCAAACTTTTTCTTTCTATCTTTCCTGACTCTCTTTTCTTCATCAGTGTACTTCTCAGCTTTAGGATAAGGACAGTCTTTGATGTAATGTCCTGGTTTTCTGCAGTTGTAGCACAAATAAGTTGAGTTAGGTGCTGTAGATTTCACCTTACCATCTTCCTTAGGAGTGAACTGCTTCTTCTTGGTCCATTTGCCAATCTTCTTGAGCTGCTTTATGAAAAGAGCCAAGTCTTCATCATCAGAACTTGTAGCTGTAGGGTTGTCAGCAACTAGAGCTGTAACCTTACTGCTGTCAGGTTCTTTTCTCCTGCTTATGTCAAACTCATAAGCTTTGAGGTCTGAAAAGAGTTCAAAGGTGGATATCTTAGATAAATCCTTTGATTCTCTGATAGCAATGACCTTCTTGTCCCATTCACTAGGTAAGCCTCTAAGAACATTCATGTTCATTTCTCTTTGTGAATATTCTTTACAAAGTGAGTCTAGCTCATTGAGGATCTCAATGAATCTTGACTCAAACTTTTCAAGAGTCTCACCAGATTTCATCTTGAAGTTCTCAAAATTTTGAACTGCTATCATGAGTTTGTTTTCCTTGATTTGTTCAGTTTCTTCACAAATCATTTCTAACTTTTCCCATATATCATTTGCAGTTTTGCAGTTTTTGATCTTGCTAAACACAATTTTATCAAGTGAGTGATAAATAGTGTTCTTTGCAACATTGTCAAGGTTGGATCTTCTCTTGTCATCCTCAGTCCATTCCCTTCTGGGTTTGGGGATAATCTGAGCTAGTCCAGTTGACTGATCAGCTGCAGTGTTGACCTTTGTGATGGGTATAGGGCCATCCTCTATAATAGATCACATTTCATCATTGATTGCAGACAAGTGTGCTTGCATTCTAATTTTCCATTCATCATAATCCTCAGCAGAGAACATTGGAACCTTGGATTTCACCATTTTGGGAGCCATGCAAGTATGCAGGTGTGTTTTTCAAAAACTAAAAGGATCTAGCTAGGTACTGATCAAAGCAGTGGCAAGCCAACTGCTCTGATACCACTTGTTGGTCCCTTAAAGTGGTCAAGGTCTAGGGGGGGGTGAATAGACTTTGAGGTCAAAAACAAATTTTTCAAACTTTTCAAAAAGGAAGGATACTAGAACCTTGCAATAGCCCTTTTTTTTAAGTTTAAAAGAGTAAGTCTACAAGTGTTTTTAAAACTGGACCACAAAGGTTACAGCTGTAGACTACAGAGTCTGCAGCTGCAAAGTTCAAAACTTTGCAAATCAAACAATCACTTGTAGACAAAATATCAGAGTAATTCTCACAATTAAAATTGTATTGAGAATACTTCAATGTGCAGCGGAATAAAGTGAGTGAACAATGACAAACAATGTAAACAAGACTTAACAGTTGAGTGACTTATGAAAGTCTACAGCTGTAGAGTCAGTTTCTGTGAAAAACACAAGAGTTTTATGCACTTCAGATTTTAAAACAATGATGAATGTAACAAGATAAATAAATATGCAAGAGCTAGAAAATAAAGAACAAGAAGTAAAAAGACCAGATTTTATAGTGGTTCAGTGTCTATAAAGAGACAACCTACATCCACTGTTAAACCACTCAGGTGCCAAATTCACTAAGAAGTGATCACAAAGATCAATACAAGTAGTCCCCCCTTAGAACTAGGTTCACTCAGATTCCTATTCTAAAAAGAGATAACCTACTCTATTCACTCAGAATATCAACTCACAAAAAGTTTTACAAAAACCTCACAAAGAGATATCTACACTAAGTAGAAATTAAATCAGGTGAGGGAACAACAACAAAAAAATATGTGATTCTTGCTAAGAAAGATCCTAACCAACTATCCTATGAATCACAAAGAATAGAAGATAAAAAAAGCGCTCTCAGGATATGCTGGCTGTAGACTTGCTTAGGTTGAATGCTTGTATGCTCGAAGTTGTTGTTGTTGCTTCCTCTCAGGACATCTTCTATTTATAGATTGAGTGGTGTGACTTATCCGTTGGAATTTTCAAATTTGAAAACCGGATAAGGCTCATCTCTCTCTATTGGCATGTGTGAAGTGGTCCTCATCCTTCACACAGGATAGTACTGAGTGTACTATGTCCTTTTCTCAGAATTCTGGCCTCCTTTGTAACTAATCTACATTATCCACCAGAATTAAAAAAACTCCACTTAAGTTCAGTTTAGTGAGTGCTCAAAGGCTACACTAATAGTCCTTAAGGGTCTTCTTAATTTTCCATTAATTTCTGACTTGTACTTCATCTTCAAACGGATACTTGTAGCTGTAGAGTCTTCAACCTTGCAGCTGTAGAGTCCTGAAAAGATAAAAAACTAGCTGTAGGGAAACCTTACAGCTGTAGGATCATGTCTGACTGTATAGTGATCAAATATACAACTGTAGACTTCTCTTTACAACTATATGTTTCAAACACCAATTTCCTTGATAAAGTGTTAGTCAAAATAACAGTTTTAACCAATTGTTTTGCACACATCAAAATCTAAAACAAGGTACTAACATTCTGCTAAATGAATTCCTAAAGTTGAACTACAATATTAAATCAAATCCTAAATGGAGTCCAATGATAATCAACTTATCTACCCAACTATGGTCTGTTTATGAGCTGCTGTACACTTTGAAGTTGATCCTGTATACTTTGGAATCTCTATTGATTCCTAAATGAATCCTAACCTTGAATTATAGTAACTTATCAAACTGAATCCTAAACAATTACTGCTATGTTCTTAGGTTCAAGGTCATCAATGGTTCAATATGGCCTCGTCTTCGCGTTCAGTCAACAACCACTGCACAATATCATATGGCCGATGTAATTTAGGTGTGATTTTCTTTGCTTTAATATTCTTGTTTGTTGGGTTTTAGAGATACGAACCTTAAGTCCGTAGCAGCGAAAGATGTCGTTCCCTAACAACGAACTAGATCGAATTGACTACATACATAATTTAAACATGATTAGATCTAATCTAATTGAAAATCCTTACAGTACTTGAATGCCGGATTCCTCTACTATGGTATCCACGTAATTCTCATCGACGAAATTGCGATCCAATCGCTAGTATGGAGTTTCCAGTGGATTTCGCTAGGAAAAACTCACACTTGAAACTTATGGAGAAAGTTAGGGATTTTAGACTCACAGTTTATGAGTCTCATAACTCATATATATAGTAAAGTATTTGCATATCTAATAGATTTGATTCTATCAAAATCTGCAATATCAAATATAATCTTTACTATATAATGTATAATAATATATCTAATATATTATTATTATGTTATATCTAATATATCATCTAATTTAATTAAATTTAATTTAATTAAATATTTATAATTCTATCTAATAGAATTATTATGATTCTCCATTAATTAAATATTTATGATCTAATCAAATATTTAATCTGACCAACTTAATTCGTAAACGTGGGTTACTTATTGTGTGACCCATAGGCCCTCATATGTCAAGCGATTAGTCAAACTAATGGTCTTAGTTGAACCCTAGACAATAAACCAGAAAATCTCAACATATGAGGTACGTTGCGAGGATACAGCAACAACCTGTAATGTGAAGCTCACAGTGATACGGTCCTTTCATTCACGAATACTCCGATTAAGTCTAGAACATGATAATGTGTCTATTCTAATAACTTAATCAAGTTATCTCATTCTACTAATTGATCATATTATCACATTTGAACACTATTTCAAATGCGACGTGCATTGGCCAATGACTAACGATCCAATTAGTTATGAGAAGTCGAGTATTCTCTCCAAATCTATTTGAGGAATGAATTCTATCTTGACTCAACTACCACGCACATGTACTTCGTGATGTGCCCAACACATGCCATATCTACCCCGTTCAGAGTGCAAGCGTCGGTCATGGTCAAAGCCCATCACTCCATACATGTCGTGTGTATTGACCTCAAGTCAGAGGACTATTACACTATTCCACAAACCGATACTCTCATAGACACGTAAATAGAGTACATCAAATGGTTTCTCGGTTGGGTATGCCAATACTCTTCAAAGTACACTATGCCAGAAAAGGGCTACGACAACGGGGAATCCCCGTTGTCGTAGGTGTTTTTCCACCGTTGTGGATCGACTCGTTGTGGTAGGTCCAGACTTTTGACAACGGGTTTCTCACCGTTGTCTTAAGTATTTATGACAACGGTGAATACCCGTTGTCTTTACTGTTTATTAACCGTTGTCTTAAGCATATGACAACATATAACTACTGTTGTGTTTTCCTTTGATACCCGTTGTCTTAAGTATTTACGACAACGGAGTTTAACCGTTGTTATAGAATTTTAAAATCGTTGTGGTAAATACCTTGGACAACATGTTTTGTCCGTAATGTTTACTTGTTATACCCGCTGTCTTAAGTATTTACGACAACGGTGTATAACCGTTGTTATAGAGTTTTAAAACCGTTGTTATAGAGTTTTAAAACCGTTGTGGTAAATACCTACAACAACGTATTTTGTCCGTAATTTTTACTTTTTATACACGTTGTCTTAAATATTTACAACAACGGTATATACCCGTTGTCTTAAATATAATCCGTTGTCAAAACTATATTTTACTCTTTTTTATTTCTGTTGTCATAGCTTATTAATATTATATATAGATATTTTTCATGCCATAAATTAAGAACCAATATAAATGTAATCATCATAAAATATCTCCACAATTCAAAAACCACATTAATTCATACATAGTTTTCAAACCACAATCGACAAATCTTCCAATTTATGTTGCTAATCTTCCAACTTCAACTTCAACATGTTCAAAATAATAAAAAAACAATCGATCAACTTCAACTTCTGACCACTTCTAGTAAATTAGTTGTCCATGTATTCAGAAACACAGATAGTCCATTCCTCCCGCACATCATCAATTTCTTTTCTAGAGTAGTTCTTCTGTGGAAACTGTTAAAATACAAAAAAAAAAAAAAAAATGAGCAAAGCTTTTAATAAATGTCTAAGATATATCTTACTATAGCTAGACAGACAAGAGAATGCAAAATCATAGATTGAACAGATTTTTAAATGTTCTCTTGTAAGACCAATCATACAAAATTCTAAAACTATCAGCTCCTTCATAGAAAACACTTATGACGTATATAAACATATACCACATAACTCAATAATCAGACAAATTCTAAAGACCAAAACATAATAATATCATCAACATAAACTATTCTTACCACTAATTGCATCGAATCCGCTTCCACAACTCCATCAAACTCAATTATATCTTTCATGTAACGCAGCACAAAGTAACCACATTGCTCCCCGGCGGGCTGCTTAGGTTCCTAGGTTAGTAAAAAACTCGTTAAACACATTTTGATCATAATTATGAGAATACGAAATACATATAATTTTACATACCTTGATTATATTCCATGGATTATTTTTCTTTGTTCTCTTGCGAAACCCGCATTAAAGATTATTAAGGCCCTATAACAATAGATTAACGAGATATATCTTACAATTTACACTAAAATTATCATTTCATAAAAAATTCACAGCTAGCTTACAAATTAATATTAAAAATAATAAACTTACATGTCCACAACTTTTTAATGCTACTTGCTCATCTCCCAATTCAGCAACTTTATCATTTATCTCTTTTCTTTTTTTACTAGGAGTGCTCTCTCTCACTGCTTTATTAGTATCCAGACTCAATTTTCTACGACGTCCCATTATTCCTCCAAACCTGTTCAACACAAATAAAAATTTATATTAGCTTGTTTTTAATGGATAGGGTACCTTGTAAAGCAGCAATACAAAATGTATAAATTAATGCTCACAGACTGAAAAACTAAAGAAATTATACAGCTAGTTCATAACTATCACGCTATGATAATCCAACTAATATTTTTTAATAAAACATGAATACTAATAAAAATGACAAGCAGACTAGTTTATTCGACCACTATGCTCAAATGAAAACAAATTTACCCAGTTAATATGGTTCTTGATCTCTACTTCTCTCATCCTAAAGTTAATCCAAGGATCTAAAGCACTACTTCAAGCAGTACAAGCTTTTCCCAGGAAAAAAAAAATTAAACAAAAAATTAATCATATATAGTTGTAGACAATAATGTCCAGTATGTGTTTCTCTATGTACCAAACATAGGCCTAATAAAACTGGATGGAGGGAATACAAAATTAATTCAACAGCGTTGGACGGCCAGCTATTGATTTTTTGTCATTATCAAGGATGCCGACTATGAATATTAATTCAAAGTTTGTGAAATAAGAGTTAAAAAAGATGGGAATCACACCCTCATAAAGTGTAAATATATGCATTTGTATCATAAAGTGTAAAAGCACCAAGATTCCCATCCCAATTTATTTTTGAGCATCAATCTCAAAAAAGAAAAAGAAAAAAGATATTTGACGTGTCCGCAGCCTCCCCCAAATCTTTCTCTCCGTTTTTATAACTGGTAATTTATGATTAAAGAACACATGAGCAGCCCACGTACTTTATGCATGCCAGCTTTGAAATTTTGATATATGATTTTCATTCATCACAACTATATTATATCTCAAGAGATTGAAATCAACAAAAATTTTGACTCCAAAGCTTTCACACTCAAGTCCACTAAGGCACCAGCACTAAATGCACAAATTTCAGCAGATTACCTTGGAGATCTACTGGAGAGACACCCTCCACACGAGACTAATTCAACAGAGTATGTGGCTCGAATTTCTAAACGTGAAACCTGCACATTAAGAACACTGAATAAATATGCAGAATCTGGACTGTGAAAATCTGTTTTTAAATTAGAATATGGAATTTACAAAATAGAGCATTCAGAATCGAAAAGAAGTCATACACATATATAAATAAGCATCAAGTAAACACAAAAACTTAATTAAATTGTAGAATATGCAATTCGACCAATACAAGACTGATAATCAACATCAATATTTTCTCATATGGAAATTAACACCAAAATGTCAAATAATCAATATATATATATGTATAGATATGTTTACAAATTAATTTAGAGTTAATATATATATATATATATATATATTTATATATATAATAGCCTAATCATTACATGTGACCTAGCCATATGATTAGTACTAGAAACTATCGGGATGAGATATAGTAATGTTTGTGTGGTCATAGTAAGCCACTATATGCAATATTAATACTTTTTATATATTTATATATTATCATTAGGCCTAGGTATACATGAGTTTTGCACAACAGATGGCTATTATTAGGCGAACTTGGTCCAAAAGTCAAGCATTGCCATCAAAAGAAGAGGTAGCGTTTATTTCATGTCGGCAATTTGCCTTTTTCCTCTGTTTACTACTCAGATCATAATTATCTAATTATTCTTATCCAATCCAAAAATGTTATACAAGTACTTCAATCTTTTGCTTTGGAAATTCAAATCTGTGTATGCAAACTTGATTTTGGTATAATTAATTATTTCAAATCTTCTACCTATTAATATATACCAATAGTACACCTATCTTACTTTTATCAATATAACCTACTTTTTCTAAACCCTAATCTATCAAATCCTACAAAATTAATACTAACTTGCAAATATATACAACATCCAAATGCACCTTTAACTATATATTTATAGATTTCAAATCCTACAAAGCAAAAGCTTATAAGAGCCATGGATGTTTATTTTCTTTAATCAACAAGAAAAATTATAGCTATTGCGAAGAATATGGAGCCATCATAGTTGTTAACATGTGCTACCTAGCTAGCTAATGATTTTTGTATCTGGCTGTTCTTTTTAAAGCGTTATACATTTTGCATGAAGCCATCATACGGTGTTAAATTGTGCTTCCTAATTAATGATTTTTGTATCCGGTAGTTCCTAATTCTCTTTGTATGCGTTTTTTATGAATTAAGCTAGGACACCAAGTATCAATACCTATGGAACTGAGTGCCCAGGTTCATCACCAGATTATTATTATTATTTCCCCCTTTAATAGTGCATCCAAGAAATGAAAATAAGCAAAGGCTTTAGAACTTACTTGAATAACAAGAACTGGGCAGTTTATTGCACCAACTTTGTCGATATTCTGTAATTAACAAAGAGACAACTGAGTGCCAATACTATTAATATCCACTAGCAATGTAAGAGAAAAGACAATTCATGAGCCATAAGATCTACAACAATCAAAGATTTCATAGTCAGGAATCACATAATCACCACAACCATTTAAAACATTTGCGCCCAAGAAGCTGTCAAAACACTTGAACATGAACATGCAAACCTCAATCCATCAATAAAATTCAAACTAAAAAATAAGCTATGATAAAACAGCTTATTAGCAGGTGGACATGTTCCAAAATGGCTATTTCCCAAAATGGCTATACTCTATTTTATTAGCAGGTGGACATGTTCCATTTTTCATATTAGCTAGAGTTGAATCACTGGCCTCTTACAGTTGTCCTAATCCAACAAATCTCTGTAAAAAAAAAAATTCTTACACAAGATACTAATTTGAAAATCTAGATAATCTTGTCGTAAACTAGCATAACACAACTGTAATTAATCAAAAATTAAAAAATACACTTAATGATATCATGATCAGGATCTGGCTTAATAACATTTAACAAATAGCTGATTTGTCTCTCCAAAGGTAGAATAACTGTGAACTTCTCAATATATATATTTATATATACAATTCATTAAAAATAATTAAATATTACATATAGTTTGCTCACTTCTCAAGACCAGATCAAGAAATTTTGATTAAAAAAAAAAAAATTATAACATGGGATGCCTCTAGATTGGAGATTGTTCGGGTATGTATGTTATCCAATCTGTCTTCTTCAATCATGCCACAAATTCTCAAGAAACCAGCTGTAAACTAACTTCCAACCAGGGCACCTTTTCCTCCCATGTGCTTTGTTCCTCTCTCTCATCCTAATCTTCATCCTAACCAAATTCGGTCCATAACATCATTTTCACATAATTTTGTTACTAAAAAGCATCACCCTTCAGTAACTTCAGTAACTCAGGTTAACTAATTTCAAATCATATACAGAAATTTCTTGGGAGATTTCTATAACTTAACTGAATTCAGTCAATCAGAACAGATATTATAGATTTTGATCTACCAAATGGGCACCTCATGTTTCAACATTCAAGAGACGTGTTCACAATCAATATATATATAATATTATAAGCAAATGTACCACATAACTCAGATCGTCTTTCTCAGGACTCCAACTTCAATTAACAAGTGGTGCTTCAAACTTATTCAACCGATATTACGTTGATGTATCTACTCTATGAACAAAATTGAAAGACGCCCCACTAAATTCTCATGGATGATAACTAAAGAACAAAAATCACAAGACAAGAACATTTACAGAACCTGACACAATAGAAACCTCCTAGCTGAAGCAGATCTTCTGTTGTCAATTAATCCCTAGTCGGACTCATTATGAAACCACCCTACTGATCTCTGAGCGTCTTGCACGATTTAAAAAATCCCTAGATAATAAAAAAAATTGCAAAATAATCAAAATTTAAATAAAAAAATTCGAAAAATCGTGGAACAGAACTCCAAATTACCCAAATATACTAAACGCGTAGGCAACAAAATCTATCGAAAATCAAAAGAACACTAAAAACACTAAATACACTTCAAAAGCACATGAAAATTGCATTCTAATGTGATCTGGAGAAAAGGGGCAAATTTTTTTTTTTAAAATAATAATAATTCAATGGATCACGCATACATATGGCTAAAGCAAAGAATCAAAGTCCAAGCCAAGCAGACAAGCAAAGCAGACTAACGTAATACCAGGTTCTTGTGTGTTGTGTTACTAATACTAACAATAGTATCAGTCTCCTGTGTTTCTCGAACACAGAACGCGCGTTCAAGTGAGAGAGAGAGAGAGAGAGAGTATGAAAAATAAAGTGAAAGATTTGATTGTGGCATTTTGTCAAACATGTGGTTGGCATATTCCATAGAACATTCTTCAAACAAAACAGTTAATCAAAATGGAGATTAGGCGGATTCCAGTATGGAGAGGCTGAAATTGAGAGCTTCACAGAGAGAAAATTGAGTCTATATAAAGTGTATAAAAATTCGAATTACACGTACCTAGAAGACAGAGGATCCGGTTAACCCTGCAAAATTGGGGTTAGATAAATTCAGTCAAAATTTGAGGATGAATAAACAAAATTAGATGTCAAAATTGAGTCGAACAACATGAAATAGGTTATCCAAAGACTCCATTACCTTGCGACGCGGAGAACAGCAGCTCGCTGGAGGAATATTTAGAGCACTCACGACAGGTATTGTGGAGATGATTCTAGGCGGTAGAGGATGGAGATGATTCACGACGATGGGTGGCCGGACGTTTACGTTGGCGCGCGGGTGGAGGTTTGCCGGGGCACGACGAAGGGTGGCCGGAAAATTTATGGAAGCGAAAGGGTAGAGGTTTGGCTAGGGCACGACATGAGTAGAGAAGAAGAGAAAAAATGTGATTTTTTTTCCAAGGGTTGGTATTTATACCCTCTGTTAATTCATTAAAGAAAAATAAAAATAAAAAACTACCACAACGGGAAAAGACAACGGGGGATTAAACCCGTTGTCTTTCAGCGCATTTTTTCATTTAACTCAACGAGCACCTATAATACAACGTGATTTTGACTTAAGACAATGGGTAGAACCAATACCCGTTGTCTTTTCCCTGTTGTCGTAACCTGTTTTTGGCATAGTGGTATTTGTGCATCCATCATGAGATACCTAGTATCTCGCAGTTGTGAGAATCACTGCACCCTCTAAGGGTATGTTGCAGATCACACACCAATATCAATTGCATCATCGATATCCCGTTCTCGATGATCATGGATTGGGGCTACTTTAAGAACTATGTCATAGTCATCCGAGTCTCTCATCTCAATGACAACATTAGTTCATGGGAACACATATATGAATATATGCAAACAATCAGACATACTATTCTATAAGTGTATTGCAGAATATCATTGATCAAATCAATAATATATTAATAACTGAATATGATCAAGTATAATGTCCTTATAATGATTGTCTCTAGGACATATATACTAACAATCTCCCTGTTCTTCGTTAATGTGAAATCAAAAGAATATATGGTGGGTTTTGAATAATATTTTGTGGATGCATGCTACTGCTTTCCTAGGTCATATCAATTGCTGAAAATCATTTGTTGGAATCATTGCATCCTCCATTGGGAATTTTTCTTTCTTGTTGCAAAATTAATTAAGGTACCATACCTGCACATATAGGCAAGTTAAGCAGCTTGATCAAACTCTCCTTACACACGATTGAAGTACCAAAATTGATAAAAAGATAAACTTGGACCAAGTGTAATAATATCCTTTATCTTAATTATTTTAAAAAATATAAAGGTTTTTTCTTATTAATTTATGATTGAACATATACTATTTAAGAATTACATTTCAATTCATTAAAAAATCTTTATAAATACAATAAGTAATTACCATATTTATATAAATATTTAAAAATTCTTGGGTGTAACGCGAGCTCTAGTGTTTGAGTTTGGAATATTGAAAAAAGATGTTATTGTGCATTTTTCAATTTTATGACAATGATTATCACCAAAATGAGACTGATCCCACAAAATTTTGTAATTAGCGAAGACTCAGTCTTCCAATCTAGCATATGGAGAAAGAACAAAGATTTAGTGTCTTTTACCTTATTATTTCCACAAGAACTGTCGATATTTATTTGGAAATTCTGGAACATACATTTGGCCTCCAATCCATATCCACCGTATGCCCCACCAAGAGTCCACCACCTTTCATTATTAGTCAAAATTAATAGGCTGACAAGAGAAATCAAAGGAACTTTCATCTCAATCTACTAATCCTTGCAAGGAAGACTTGACTTTTTAGTTTTTTTAAATCGTGTTGCGATATCAAACTATACTCCACATCGAATGACTATGGGAGAATCTTAGGTTTAATAAGAATGCACAAGTATCTCCATTAATTTGAGACTAGAAAGTTCAAAAATAAATTCATGTGGATTCAGCCAAAAGTAAAAAAACATCGTATCAGTGTGGAGATTGGGGTCCATCCAGAGGCCCTATAACAATATATCAAAGCCATCATCCCTCACGAAACAATATGGAGTAGTTTCCCGGTGTCAAACGAAAAAATATGTGAGTCGATGATGAAACTATGGGGTCTCTGTAAACTATGCGGGATTGACTGAAAAGAGGCTCGTTCGTCTTTGTTTGAGGGGAGAAATGTTTGTATATCAAACAATATCTCATATCTAATAAGAGAATCACGTGAGTAATGAAAATGAACAAGTATCTAATTTGATCTAAATTTAAAAAAAAACATAAAAATAAATCTGCACGGACTCAAACCCAAATTTGTGTGGGTTATTCTTCTGGGTCCAATACGCATCCCTCAGCGAATCGAACCAAATCAATGGCCTTAGGTTTTATTCTTGTATATTTTGTTTCAAGGATATTCTTGTATTTTTATTTAAATGTAATTGTTACAGTGTTTTTAAAATATTTTTATCCAATTGATTTTGGGTTTTGTATTCTCTAGAAGGCTTGGGGTTGTGAACAAAGTCCAGTTGGGTTACTCTATTTTACCTTTTGTATTTGAGTAAGTCTCTTGAGCATTAAGTGCACCGTACAACTTAAGTGTGTTTTAAAAAAGTTACATTATTTATTATTGAAAAACTACACATGTTATTACAAAAAATATATATTAGAAAATACATTTTTTTATTAATAATACGTATGACTTTTCAGTAGTATTTTAAATAATTTTTAAAATATGTATTTGAGTTGCACGGTGCACTTGGTGCATATAAGACTAAGACTTTGTATTTCACCACATCTTGAATGTTTAATGCATGATGAATTATGGCGAATCATTAATTTCTTAACATTAATTTTACATATTATTTATAAAATGCAAAGTGAATAAAAAAATTGTCACATATAACTTTATTGAATTGTTGTCGATTTGATGTATAAACAATTATTATGTGATTAGTGAGAATGCCATCTACCAGCGCGCGGGGCAGTGATTATTATGTCTGGACCATCATCTTTTATTATTTCATAAATACAGACAATAAAAAGACCAACTTCTTTTTCTATGATGTGTCTATTCAATGTTTTTTTTATTTGTTTGTGGAAATACTTTGGGGAAGTCTCCACTAACTACAAAAATGTTTACAGCCATAGTCTTTAGAGAATATAGGGAAAATAGAGAATTTTGATCCATACGAGATTTTTTAAAGTTTCATAATTACGAATTTTTGTTAATATTGTTAGTGAAAATTTTCCCAACAGAAATGATTAAGGAATTTTAAACAATAAAATTTCTTAGTGTTGTCTACGAAATTGCATATAATGAAATTCTAATTTTATAGTATTATTTTCTGTCCATGAATTGATAAAATTTCAAATTTCTGGACATGTGCCAAGCTAGTAATTTTATGTTCTGTCTATTTTCTTATGTAATTTACTACATTAAATATTTACTAATTAAGTTAGGACGTAAATTAATCTACAATGTATGTGAATGAAGCCAGCACGTGCAATTACAGTGGAGGTGGGGCTGATGTCATTATCTTTGGACCATCAATTCTATTATTTCCAAAATACAGACAAATAACAGCTCAACAATTCTTTTCCCATAATTATTTTGTTTTTGTTTTTTTGTGTGGAAATACTTTGGTAAAGACTTCAGAGTCTCCCCTAAATTAATTTCCCGTAGTATTCATCAATCCCAAACTATACGTCAGGACTTTTCTTATTACCGTCTCATGCACGCCTTTTGGAAATCTCCTATAGATATATTTTTGCAATTATGTGCACCAATTCAAACACAATTAGCATTGCAATATCTGCTGCAACCATGGAAAAAATTAGTAGTTATTACTTTCTTGCATTTGCCATCCTACTAACCTCATTCCCCTCTCAACCCAAAAGTACTTCTACCAACCTCACCACTGACCAATCTGCCCTTCTTTCTCTGAAAGCACTTCTCACCTCTGACCCCTACCAAATACTAGCTAAAAACTGGACAAATTCGAGTGTCGAGGTTTGCAGTTGGATCAGAGTCACTTGCGGCTTGCGCCACCGCAGAGTGATGGCGTTGAATATTTCGAGCATGGGTCTCTCCGGCACTATTCCACCACAGCTTGGAAATCTGTCGTTCCTCGTTTCCCTCGACCTCAGCTACAACCATTTTAGTGGCAATTTACCTCAAGAGTTGTCCCTCCTACACCGCTTGAAGTTTATTTCAGCTGATGTTAACAACTTCATGGGAGAGATTCCAGCATGGTTAGGCCATTTGACTAAACTTGAATATTTGTCCTTAAGAAACAACAGCTTCGGTGGTTTCATCCCAAACTCCCTTTCTAACCTATCAAATCTGCAATTTCTTAATTTGGGTTATAACTCTCTGGATGGAGAAATTCCAGAGGTGTTGGGGAGACTTGATAATCTCCAATATCTAGCCATGCGCTCCAATCATCTCTCAGGTGCTATACCCTCCGCCATATTTAACATATCCTCCTTACAATGAATTGAGTGGCACTCTTCCCTTGAACATGTGTTCTCACCTTCCCTCTCTTGAATGGATTACCCTTTCTGTCAATCAGCTGAGGGGCCAAATTCCGTCAAATCTGTCCCAGTGTTGGAAACTTCAAGCGCTATCTCTAGCGTACAACATCTTCAGCGGGGAGATACCCGCATCAATTGGCAAGTTAACATCTCTCGAGATATTATATCTGGGTGGTAACAACTTACAAGGTATATTATATATTCTTCACTCCATCAGCTTAATTTATATATATATGGAGATAAAAAGTTTATTGATCCCATAACTTATTGAGTGTCCGATTTTGATCCCAAAAATTTTAACTTTTCAATTTTGGTCCCGTAATTCTTTGTGTTTCTCCAATTTTGGTTCTATTTTTACCGAAAAAATATAAATAATATCATTTTTTTCCATGCACAATGCATGTTGAGGTTGAATTTGGAATTTTTCGGCACTCTTGCTGACGTGGGTGCCAAATAATTAATTTTTTTTGTTTATTTTGTATTTTTTTTTAATTATTTTTCTATATTACTGAAACACTACTAAAAATAATAAAATATCAGCAAGGTTGATGAAAAGTTCTAAATTCAACCACCATGTGCACCGTGCATGGCAAAAAATAATATTATTCACTTTTTTCAATAAAAATGGGACCACAATTGGACAAATTCTAAGAGTTACGGGATCAAAACCGAAAAGTTAAAATTTTTGGGACCAATATTGGACAAACTCTAAGAGTTACGGGATTAAAATCGAAAATTTAAAATTTTTGGAATCAAAAGCGGACACTCAATAAGTTGTGGGACTAAAAAACTTTTTTTCTTTATATATATGGCCCGACATTTCAAATTTTTATATTTGATTAACAGGTGTTATACCAATGGAGATTGGCAATCTTCACAACTTGGTTGAACTTGCTGTTGAAAGGAGTGATATCAGTGGCACATTGCCCCTCAATTTATTCAATCTGTCTTCCTTGCAATCGTTAGTTCTAGGGCTCAATAACCTGAGTGGCAGCCTCCCAACAGATATTGCAAATCTTACAATGCTAAGAGAATTAGATATTGGAGAAAACTACTTCACAGGTGCTACTATTATTACGTATAAGCCTACACATGTCATCCGTTTTCTTTGTAAATATATTTATTATTACTTCTAAACATACACACTAGTAAAATATTATCACATTTTACCAAGAAAATTATCATCTATTTTATTTAAAATGATAATATTTTTGTTCAAAGTCACTAAACATTGTTAGAGATAAAAAGGTTTTCGGTCCCATAACTTATCAAGTCAACTTTTGGTCTCAAAAAATTTGACTATTTAATTTTGTTCCGTAACTCTTTAGGTTGTCGAATTTTGGTTCCATTTTCATCGAAAAGTGAAAATAAAATTATTTTTTTCATGCTCGATGAACGTAATGGTTGAATTTAGGGCTTTTTGTGATACAGTTAAGATATAGGCAACGAAAATCACAACACCACTCTAAGAGGAATTTAGAGAACTGTGTTCTCTGCCCAAGCCAAGTGACCGTAGTTCAATGATATAATTTCTGATAGATCAATTCAGGAAAAATCCTGAATAAATAGTTTCCCCTACTAGGTTAAATTAAATCCAGGCTCATGCACAAAGCCCATCCAATAATTAACTAAATAACATATAAGCACTAATAAGAAAACTATTAATAACTTAAGGAAACTAATAATAACTTAATTAATAATATGAATAATAAACTAAAAGCCACCTTTAATAATTCATGTTTTCTTCTTCGATCGACAACCTCCGGTACACGATCATCAGAGGTCTATCATTTTGGTGGTACCCTTGCTGACGTGGGTGTCAAATAATTATTTTTTATTTTGTATTTATTTATTTATTTATTAATAATTACTAAAATACTAATAATATAACAATAAAATACTAACAAAAATATCAAAAAGTTCGAAATTCAATCACCACGCGGTGTACTATGATTAGCAAAAATAGTTTTCTTTTTACTATTTCTGCAAAAATAGGACCAAAATTGAACAACCATTAGAGTTATGTGGGACCAAAATGTAAGAGTCAAAATTTTTGGGATAAAAAACAAACAATCAATAAGTTATGGGACCAAAAATCTTTTTTTTGTCAACATTGTCACATGTTATTATAATTTTGTTATTTTTTTATCGATCTCATTTCATGAGACAGTCTCACACATTTATTTTCTTCTTTTTGTATATATTATTATATCATGAGATATTTTGACCTCAATAATAATTAGGAAATAACTGGTTGATTTTAAGATTTTTTGAATTATTTTCTTTTTTACGTAGATTTTATGAATTTTTTAGATATTTCAAAATTGAGATAATTGCAAATAAAATTATCAATTTTTTGCCAATTGCAATTTTTTGTAACCCTTTAAAATTTCAGGTCTAACTATTAAGGTAATTTATTTAATTTGTAAATGTTCTGTTAATATTGAGATTTAATAAAAGAATACTAAGATTTTATTTTGTCAATTCGTAAACTTAGATTTAATTAAAAAAAGGTTATATTTCAAAAGCAATGATTATTGTTTTTAGAATTGTAATTTTAGATTTTATTTTTAAAAAATTTAATGCAAAGAGAAAAATATTCATAGACAAAAATATTACTCCAGTAAATAATTTTGGCAGTCACCATTGACATGTAGAAAAAAATGCCCGTGACAATTTGATCCTTCATCACCATTCATTTTTTATGTTTATATCAAGTCACTATTCATTTTGATTCATCCATTTCAGGTGTTATACCCACAGATATTACCCGACTTTACCAATTGGAGGGATTAGTATTACACATCAACAGTTTCAGGGGTTCAATTCCGTCGGAGCTCTTCAACATCTCATCTCTTCGAGATCTTGATCTTAGTGTCAATGGTCTGTCAGGCGGCCTTCCCACCAATTTGTGCTATGGCTCACCCCTTCTTGAACGATTTCACCTCGGCGCGAATAAGTTGAGTGGAGCAATACCCAACTCCATCTCTAACTGTGTCCATCTCAAAACTCTTGATCTCAGTAAAAACAATTTCACGGGTGTCGTGTCCCTTTCTCTCAGCAACCTAACTTTACTTCAAGTCCTCGCCTTGTTCTCCAATAATCTTGTAACTAAATCGTCTTCTTCAGAATTGAGCTTCATTACTTCCTTAACAAATTGCAGATTTTTAAAGGTTTTCGCAATTGGTGATAATCCACTTTTTGGAATAATTCCATCTTCCATTGGGAACTTCTCTTCCACATTGCAAAATTTTTATGCCTTCAATTGCAAAATCGAGGGTAGCATGCCTACTAGTATAGGGAACTTAAGCAGCTTGATAAAACTCTCGTTATCTTGGAATGAGTTGTCTGGTGAAATTCCTCATACTCTCAAGCACATACATATGCTTCAGGGATTAGCTCTACACAAAAACCATTTCATAGGTACCATTCCAGAGGGTCTGTGTCATTTACAATTCATCCACACTATATATTTAAGCCAAAATCAATTTTCAGGTTCGATTCCCGAATGTTTTGGAAATATCACTTCTCGAAGAGATCTTGATTTGAATTCCAACAAATTGACTTCCAACATACCCCCAAGCTTGTGGCGTCTTCCTAATATGAGTAACTTATTGGCCGTAATTCGTATTAATCTAGCTATGAATAAGTTTTCTCAAACTATCCCCACCACCATCGGGAAGTTACATAATCTAATATCTCTGTCTCTAGCCCATAACACACTGGAAGGTTCAATTCCAATATCTATGGGAAATTTGATCAGTTTGTCAAAATTGGATCTCTCTTACAATAAACTTTCTGGTTCAATCCCAAAGTCTTTGGAGAAACTGAAAGGCCTCATCTTTTTCAATATCTCTTTCAATGCTTTAAGTGGAGAAATTCCTGTTGATGGTCCATTCAAAAACTTCACTATGGAGTCTTTCAAAGAAAATAGAGCATTATGTGGAATTGCTAGGTTTCGTGTGTCTCTGTGCCCTGTTGTTCCCAATCGCACATCAAGGACGAAAAAAGTAAAATTTCTTTTATCTATTATTACTGGTGTGGTTGTGCTTATCGTTGCTATCTCTTTGGGAATTATCTTTGTGCATTATAGAAAGAAGTATAAGGTAGCTGGTAGAACTAATGAGCAAGGAGGACTTATTATAACAGAAATAATTTCCTATTATGAAATCTTGCAGTCAACTGAACAATTCGATGAAAGTAATTTGCTAGGCATTGGGAGTTTTGGTTCTGTTTATAGAGGTGTTCTCAGAGATTCTAGGGTTATAGCTGTGAAGGTGTTTAATTTGCATAGTGAAGCTGCTTTTAGGAGTTTTGATGTCGAATGCAACATACTACGTAACATTCGCCATAGAAACCTGACCAAGGTTATAAGCAGCTGCTCCAATGAAGATTTCAGGGCATTAGTACTTGAATATATGCCCATGGGAAACCTTGAAAAATGGTTGTATTCCCACAACCATTGCTTGAATGTTATGCAAAGGTTGAATATAATGATCGATGTCGCATGTGCATTAGAATATCTTCATCACGGCTATGCAACACCCATCATTCATTGTGACCTGAAGCCTAGTAATGTGTTATTAGACGATGAGATGATTGCCCATGTAAGTGATTTTGGGATATCAAAACTGTTACGTGAAGGGGACAACATTCTGTTGACCGACACCCTTGCCACACTGGGGTACATAGCACCAGGTTACTTTTTATTCGTCTTTAATCACATTTAATTGTATCAAATATCATCTAGTAAATATTATTGTAAGTCGTAATAGGTTATGATTTTTGTTTCAGAGTATGGCTTGGAAGGGTTAGTTTCTACGAGATGTGATGTTTATAGTTATGGTGTTATGTTGATGGAAACCTTTACAAGAAAACGGCCAAGTGATGCCATGTTTGTCGGAGATTTGAGCTTGAAGAGTTGGGTTGAAAGCTTAATTCCACAATCACTGGATCAGGTTATGGATATCAACTTACTCACGAATCTTGATGATGAACATTGTGACAAGATGATGCATTGTGTATTTTCCATATTGGTGTTGGCCTTGAAGTGCTCAGCTGGATCTTCTTCCGAAAGAATAAACATGAAAGAAACCCTATCCGAGCTACAAAAAATCAAACGCCGATTTTTCTAGTAAGACTTGAAGTTCCATGCATATATGGTGAGGCCTTGCAATCTTAGCTCTACGGAAGTGTAAATTACGTTGTTTCTAGATCACTTGTCGAAACTTGAGTTCTTAAAACTTACCAAACAAAATCTTAATTTTTGTCCGATGGAGATGAACTTCTGTTTTTGTGCATTATCTATCTAAAGTCTATCTTGTCTTGCTGTTCTTAGGTATAGGTCATCATGTATAATATTCTTGTTTTATTTCTCCATTTTTTTTTATAAACAAAGGATGTATTTTGAGCATATATATGAACATAGGCCAGTAATCCTTATTATTTGTCTCCTGATTTCAGGCACAAAATCCGTCATTGGCTCGTCTCCCCATCAATCCAATTAGAGTTGCAAGACAAGCATGGAAACTGTCTTTGCAAGGAAGAAGATGGATCAAAATGACCATTATAGGATTGACAAAGTAAGCACTGGGGGACTTGATCCACATCATCATATATCTAATCTTGAAGCTGATTTGATTGTAATGGGGCCAGTTTTATTTCAGCCTAATAGTTTCTTAAATTGAAATTGACACATAGATTTATTCTTGTGATTTGACAGATAATGTAATTTAACAATGTACGGTAGTTCTATCAAAATGAGTATTTCATTCACTAATGAAGTCTGATGTCTAAGCATATATATACTACATTATTTAATGGCGCACGCTTAATGTTTTCATGCCACAAGCTATACTATCTTGACTTTTCGACAAATTTTACATGATTCCAAGATCCACTTTAATATGAATTTTAAGACAAGGACTGGACTTGGCCCATGACGTGGGTGTGACTATATGTGTGAATTTTAGGGTGTTTTTGCAAATTTTAAAAAATCTTATAAATTCTAATATTTTATAAGTTATTTTAAAAGCTTATATGATATTATTATTAATTAGCTTTTAAGTTATTAGATTGTTTGGCTGCTACAACTTATAAGTTTTTTGTTAATTTATCATAATTTTTAAAAAAATATAATTTTAATAGAAAATGAATATCTTTTAATTTTTTTTATGTTGAGGTATGGGTCGCGGAGTGGTGGCAGAGTCCAGGATGAGGCGAGTGGGTGGGGTGGAGGTGGTGAGAAAAATAACTTAGGATAATCCAACTTATTTTTTTGCATCTTATAAGATGTAAGGAACTCATTTTAAAATTCTTATAAGTTGTCAGACATCTTATTTTACTAGACACCCCTTAATCCATGTACAATATGTTACTTAATAAAAAGAAGAGGAAAATTATATTTTAATATACTATCTTATGAGTATTTATAAAATTAGAATATTATCTTTACAACCTTACAAAATTAGGACACTGTTTTTATAAACTTTAAAATTTAAGGCCAAATTTTACATAATTGGTCAAACTCGGGTTTTATTTGTCTCGTATTTTAATTGGACAAAGCTTGCTTCCACAATCACTGGATCAGATTATGGATATCAACTTACTTATTAATCTTGATGATGAACGTTATGACAAGATGATGTCCTGTGTATTTTCCATACTAAGATGTTGGCCTTGAAGTGCTTAGCTGTAAAAATGAAAGAAACGTCGAAGTTACAGAAAATTAAACATTAATTTTTCTAGTAAGACTTGAAGTTCCATGGTAAGGCCAAATCAATTTTTCTAGTAGGATTTGAAGTTCCGTGGTAAGGCGTTGCAATATTTATTCTACAGAACTGAAAATTACATTGTCATAAAATTGAGCAACTCTTAGTTATTCCAACTTACTACTTCCTAATGTCAAAAATATGGACAAAGTTGATCATCTTGATCATTTCTTACAGAGAAGTTGACTTACACTAATATGACTTGTAGATTACTCATCTAAGTACTTTCAGGCCCAGTTTGTGAATGTTTAGAAAATCTTCTGATTGGGGTGAAAATTGTGTGAATTCAATGTGCTTTTATTACATATTTTAATTGTGATTTCATACTTTTATCACTTGATTTTGATCAATTGTGCTTGATTGTAGAAAATTTATTGATATACAATTTTATTGAATATTGAATGGGTTCTTGAATTAAATTGTTGATAGATTATTTGGGCTTAATTGAAATATATTCATTAATTCTTTTGATTATTAGGCCGAAGTTATTTATTTGATCAGGAGAGGCCCATTTGCCACAAGAAAATGAAGAAGGACCATTTGATCAACTAAAATGGGGTATGCAGGATTCGGTTGCATTGAAAAGGAGTTGGGGCCCACACCATTTGACCATTCAAAATTGAACATCAAACTTCCAGTACGTGGCCTTTCTTCACCATAAATTGTGGATCTAAAGAGATGAATTTCCCTTCACTTTCAGCGTTGAGAAGAGAGAGAAAGAGAACAGCCATGCCCCAACCACCATTGCCGGCCGCCCACTCAAATCTCGATGCCGCTGCTCTTCCACCGTCGCCAACAGCCACGAAATCGCCGTGCCTCTGCCGTCGATTCGGCAGAAAGCCCCTGCTACACCACACCCATGCCGTCGCTCACTGCCTCGATGCGCCGGGAATTCGCCACAAGCTTCGCCGCCAAAACTGCAGTCCACCTTCAAAGCTCTGCTTGCAATCTGGAAAAACCCACCACACTTCTGGAATTAATTCCAACAGCTTCAATGCAGGAGTTTAAACCGCAGCAGCACTGCCCTGTTTCATCTTGCCGTCGCCAGAAATTGAGCGCCACCGCAGCCCAGCTCCTGTTTCTCACCGGAAATGTCGATGCCCAGGTCTCCACGGCTTCACTCGCAGCAGCTTGTTGCCGGAATTCAAGCCACCGACTGCCACTGTCCCTTGTTTACACTTGTCGGAATTAATCAGCCATCACCGTTGAAGGAATTCAAAGCCGCCGGAAAAAGCTTTCATCCGCCATCAGTTCAAGAGAGAAAAGCGTTCATCACTTGGAGAAGTGCTACAGAGGTAAAAAAAAAATGTTTTTCTTAAATTTTAGTGCGAACCGTGCTTTCAATTTTGCCTTGGCCAGTGCTTCATTTCAGCAAACCGAACAACATAATTCTTCGAATTATGCACGGGTAACCATTTTCATTTTAACCCGTGCTCAAGGTGCGAACCGTGCTTGTGTAATTTGATTTTTGAACTAGCACGGGTAGAGGTTAAGACACGACCCTTGCTGTGATTTTTCATCCAAATAATATATGTCGAAGATTTATGCACGGGTGAGGAGTTAGAGCAAGACCGGTGCTGTGTGTCAAACCGTGCTCGATGGAAATTTTAAGAGATTGATTTGGGCCTACATTTTAACAAGCCCAGAGCCCATTTTCAGCAACACACGGTCAGATTTTGAGAGATTGGTTCAATTTCTAATTCCAAAGAGTTAGGAGGATTATTGTAATTTTTATTTCTTGGTTTTTGTGCCCTAATTCCAAAGGGTATAAATACCCAAATTCAAATTTTAGAACAAACAAGAAAACACAGTAGGGCAGCCGAAAATTGCATTCAGTAGCACACACTAGAAGTGTTCTTCACCTTATTTCTTTATTTCTCATCATTTTGGAGCATGGAAGGAGGCTTTGAGCTTGGATTTTGACTCTCCATAACTTGCAAGAGACTAAGCTTCCTATTTCCCTTATTTTATTTTTGTTATTATTTCAATTTTATAATTGTTGAGACTATGTTGGTATTTGGCCAGAACACTTCTGGTTTTAGGGCTATGTAAATATTTAAATTGAAATTTATGGTTTAATATTTTGTTTAAGTGGTGTTTGTGGGATATTTTTATTAGTAGCAAGCATGTTATTATTGGCCATGATAATGTGCTTATCTATGTTAGTGAGATAAGATAAAAAGATTTATTTCATTAATGGAACCTAAGCATGCTACCTAATTGGTTATTAGTTTGAGAAAATGATTAATCATTAGGAGGGATTTAATTGGTCTTTTGTGCTATTGTGGATTGTGCACTATTTGCTAGGTAGAAATACATGCAATGAAAATGAATACAACCACTTGAATAAGTTATTTGCCATAGATGGATATTTAGATATTGCATATGCCTTAGAACCTATTGATTGTTAGTTGTTATTTTTGTGAGTTGAGATTGCATTAAACTTGATTGATCATTTTATTGGTTTCTATTTTTTTTTTATTATTGCTAGTGGCATTTTAGTTGATAATTGAAATTAGATTAAGTTCAAAATACCTTCATTAAGTGATCTTTTCTAGAAGGAACAAAACCATCTCATAACATTTTTACACTAACCCTTTCTCGGGGGATCGATTCTCATTTACCATCCTACGATTGACACCGTACACTTGCGGTTTTTCAATTTTATGTGTTGGGAAATATTGGAACATCTTCGTTTAGCAAAGAGAATATCTGTTTTGATAAAACTCTGAATTTATTTTATTTTCGCTCTATTAATTGATGCTCTGTTTTAATATCCATTAATATGCGGTTTCTGTTTCCAAACAAATAATGCTCTGTTTCGTGGCCTCTGCTATCAATCTTATTCACATACGGAGATGGTCCCATGCTGCCAGCACTTTAATATAATCAGTTATATTAATTAAAACACACAAATCTATAAATTGGATTGAATCTATAAATCAGCCTAATTGATCTGATTTGGGCTGAGAATGGACTAAAATCAGGGCTAAATTTGATTTGAATTTGGTCTCGGTTTGTAAAAAAATTGAAAGTTACAATTTTTAAATTTTACAATATGAAAGGTTGCGGCCCTTATTCTATCAACCTTGAAAATTACTATTCTCATTTTGCTTAACTTAAAAAGTTAAAATTCTTATTCTACCACCCCATAAATTACACTGTTTCTACATCACTTGCTTAAACTTGAACTCTCAAAATTGTTAGGTGAAGGGGATAGCATTGTGCTGACCAACACCCTTGCCACGCTGGGTTACATTGCACCAGGTTAATTTTTTCCCTCTTTAATTAATAACATTTAATTGTATCAAATATCTTCTAGTACATATTATTGTAAGTTGTAATGGGTTATGATTTTTGTTTCAGAGTATGGCTTGGAAGGGTTAGTTTCTACGAGATGTGATGTTTATAGTTACAGTGTTTTGTTGATGGAAACCTTTACAAGAAAACGGCCAAGTGATTCCATTTTTGTCGGAGATTTGAGCTTGAAGAGTTGGGTTGAAAGCTTAATTCCACAATCACTAGATCAGGTTATGGATATCAACTTACTCACGAATCTTGATGATGAACATTGTGACAAGATGATGCACTGCGTATTTTCCATATTGGTGTTGGCCTTGAAGTGCTGAGCTGAATCTCCTACAGACAGGATAAACATGAAAGAAACTCTATCAGAGCTACAGAAATTCAAGCGCCAATTTTTCTAGTAAGACTTGAAGTTCCTTTGTAAGTCCTTGCTATCTTTGTTTTGCAAAAGTGTAAATTACATTATTTCTACATCACTTGTCGAAACTTGAATTCTTAAAACTTATCAAACCAAATCCTAAATCTTGCCCAATGGTGATCAACTTATCTATCTGATGATATTTTGTTTTTGTGAATTATCTATTCTAAAGTTGATCATGTCTTGCTATGTCTTAGGTTCAGGTCATCATCTATCATATTCTTGTTTTTTTTTTCTCCTAATATTTTATTAATAAAGGATGTATTTTGAGCATATATATGAATGACCATTAGAGTTGCAAGACAAGCATGGAAACTGTCTTTGCAAGGAAGAAGATGGATCAAAATGACCATTATAGGGTTGACGAAGTAAGCACTGGGGGACTTGATCCACATCATCATATATCTAATCTTGAGCTCTATGTTTGATTGTAATGGAGCCAGTTTTCTTTCAGCCTAATAGTTTCTCAAATTAAAATTGACACATAGTATTAAATTCTTCTTCAATAAACTCTAATTGTTGCAAGTTTTAATGGAATAAGATTTCTGATGCAAAGTACGGTTTGAAAGGGTTAGTTTCAACAAAGGTGTGATGTGTATAGTTATGGTGTTATGTTGATGATCGATTGTGATGTGTGAGGAGCTTAATGTTGTTTGGTGACATTCTTTTAAATTTTCCCTCTTTAATTAATATCATTCTTATTCACATAGTGAGATGGTCCCATGCTACCAGCACTTTAATATAATCAGTTATATTAATTAAAACACACAAATCTATAAATTGGGTTGAATCTATAAATCAGCCTAATTCATCTGATTTGGGCTGAAATTGGACTATAATCGGGGCTAATTTTGATATGAATTTGGTCTCGGTTTGTAAAATTTGAAAGTTACAATTTTTAAATTTTACAAAATGAAAGGTTGCAGTTCTTATTTTATCAACCTTAAAAATTACTTTTCTCATTTTGGTAACTTAGAAAGTTATAATTCTTATTTTACCGCTCCATAAATTATGGACTATAAAAAACAAATTTCACTATGTTTGATGTAATTGGATATCTAAGTTATGTCCCATTGTAGACAAAATATCAGAGGAGTTCTCACACTTAAAAGTGTATTGAGAATATTCTAATGTGCAGCAGAAATAAGTAAGTGTAAATGAAAAACAATACAAACAAACTTAACAGCTGAGTGACTTAGAGAAGTCTACAGCTGTAGAGTCAGTTTTTCTATGTGAAAATCACAAAGTTTTATGCACACAATTTTCAAAAGAATGATGAATGTAACAATAAAATAAATATGAAGAACAAGAATTTAAATGACAGAAAGGTAAATAGACCAAATTTATAGTGGTTCAGTGTCTATAAAAAGACCACCTACATCCACTGTTACACCACTTAGGTGCCAAATTCACTAAGATGAGATCACTCAGATCAATACAAGTAGTTCCCCCTTAGAACTAGGTTCACTCAGATTCCTATTCAAACAAGAGATAAAACTACCCTATTCACTCAGAATATAACTCACAAAGAGTTTACAAAACCTCACAAAGAGATATCTACACAAAGTAGAAATATAAAATAGGTGGGGGAACAACAACAAAAGGTGTGATTCTTTCTAAGAAAATCCTAACCAACTATCTTATGGATCACAAAGAATAAAAACAATAAAAGCTCTCTCAGAAAGTTTGTTGGCTGTAGACTTGCTTAAGCAGAATGCTTGTATGTTCAGGGTTGTTGTTGTTGCTTCCTTTGAGGAATTCTTCTATTTATAGATTGAGTGGTGTGACTTATCCGTTGGAAATTTCAAATTTGAAATCCGGATAAGACTCCTCTCTTTCTATTTGGCATGTGTGAGGTGGTCTTCATCCATCACACAGGATAGTACTGCTTGTACTATTGTCCTTTTCTTCAGAATTCTGGCTGTCTTGAAACTAATCTTCATTATCCTCCAGAATTAAAGAAATATCCTCCACTTAAGTATATTTTAGTGAGTGCATGAGAGTTACACTAATTATGCTTAAGGGTCTTCATTATCTTCAAATAATCTGAGACTTGTACTTCCTCTTCAAACGGTTCTTTCAGCTGTAGAGTCTTCAACCTTGCAGCTGTAGAGTCCTGTCAATATGAAAAATTGGCTGTAAAGAAACTTTACAGCTGTAGGGTCATGTCTGGTTGTAGAATGATCAAGTATACAGCTGCAGACTTCACTAACAACTATAAATTTCAAACACCAATTTCCTTAGCACAAGTGTTAGATCAAATTACACAATTAAGCACATTGTTTTGCACACATTTGTTGAGAACAAATTTTCTTGGGATTATATGTGCAATTATTTTTACGGGTGGGACTAAATATGCTAAAAAAAGGACCAAAAAAGAACGTGAGACCAGATCTGTTGAATATAAATTCTCATGGGACCAAAAATACAATTTACCCCTTTATTCTTGTGATTTGGCAGATAATATAGTTTAACAATGTTTGGTAATTAAGGGGTGTCTTGATTTTTATTGCCTATATCTTAACTCTATCAAATTGAGTTTTTTCATTTACTAATGAAGTCTGAAAGTCTACAGCATTATTTAACGCACGCTTAATGTTTTCATGCCACAAGCTGTACTATCTTGACTTTTCCTCCCAATGTCATATATTTCAAGACACCCATAATAGTTTCCTAACATTACATGATTCCAAAATCCACTATAATATGAATTAAATGAATTACATTACGTGGGTGTGGTAATGTGTGTGAATTTTAGGGTGTTTTGGTAAATTTTAAAAAATCTTATAAATTCTAATATTTTATTAATTATTTTAAGAATTTATAAGATATTATTTTTAAGTAGTAGCTTATAAGTTGCTAGAATATTTGGCTAATACAATTTATAAACTCTTTTATAATTTATCATAATTTTTTTAAAATTTATTTTTAATAAAAATGAATATCTTTTTATATTTTTATTTTGAGGTATGAGTTGTGCAGCGGTGGCAGAGTTGGATGAGGCGAGTGGGTGGGGGTGGAGGTGGTGCGAAAAATAATTTAGGATAATCCAATTTATTTTTTTGCATCTTATAAGCTGTAAGGAGCTCATTTTAAAATTTTATAAGCTGTCAGACATCTTATTTTACGTACCAGACACACTCTTAGTCCACACACAATTTGTTACTTAATAAAAAGATGAGGAAAATTTATTTTTTAATATACTATCTTATGAGTATTTTTTAAATTAGGATATTATCTTTATAAAATTATAAAATTAGGACATTATCTTTATAAACTCTAAAATTTAAAACTTGTCTTTTTCATGTTTGAAATTTTAGGCAAAATTTTACTTAATTGGTGAAACTCGGGTTTTATTTGGCTTGTATTCAATAAATTTGGCCTAAACTTGCCATATAGAAGTTATCTGTTGGCATCTACATAAATTCTATGTAGCATATTCGACAATCATGTCATTTAATTGTTGTAAAAAAATTATCAGACGTTATAAGTTGCAATAATTAAAAAAATAGTGCATTAAATTTTAAAAAAAAAAAGATATTAAAATTAATAAAAATTATATACTTCGTTTTTTTCCAACTATTTCATTAACTAAAGTCGGATTAGTCTTGTATGCACCAGTTACACGGTGCAACTCAAGTTCATTTTTTAAAAGTTAAACAAAATACTAATGAAAAGTTACACAACTTATTACTGAAAAGTGTATCTTTCATAGTTTAACTTTTCAGTAATAAGTTGTGTAACTTTTCAGTAGTATTTTGTTTAACTTTTAAAAAATGAACTTCAGTTGCACCGTGTAACTAGTGCACAAGAGACTTACTCACTAAAGTCAAGTGTGGATATATAACTCAAGTGATTAGAGTTCCACTATCTAAGAACATAAAGACTTTGGTACAAAACACAGAGAAGAAATTTTTATTTCCACTTGATTATTTAAATAAAAAAACAAAGTATTCAACATTAATTATGTGGTTATTGTGTATGTGCCACCAGCACGATGCAATTATTATTATTTCCAAAATGATCTTAGTAAACGACCTTACTCCTTTTCCCATGATGCCCCTCTTTATTTGACTATGGAAATACTTTGGAGAAGACTCCACTAATTACAAAACTATTACAAATACTGAAATTTTTATTGTAACGAGATTTTTGATACAGCACGGTACTGTAGTAAAAAATATATATGTACGGTACACATAAACATATTGATAATTTTTGGTGCTTCGATAAAATTCTTTATAAATTTCGG
>JAPKLY010001819.1:2590-34366 GCA_026898435.1 Prunella vulgaris
ACTAGTTGGCTTGACTAAGACACCAAGAGACCTTTTGCATGCTAGGAAGGATAGGATTCTAGAGGAACCATAGTAGGATTACTTCCATGTACACTTCACACTTGCTCACTTCTTTGAGGTGATAGTTAGGATTTACTATTCTTGCTTGATTAGTAGATAGAATCCAAGATTGTTTTCTTGCTTTCCTAGCTATCCATCTTTGTGAACATTCAATACTAGCTTGATATCGCATTGTTTCCCTGTGTTCGATATTTAACTTGGTTAACTTGCTGCGACAACAAAGACCACGTTCACTTGCGTGGAAATCATCACGATTTTGGCATACAGATATAGAGAAGATAAACCTTTTTCACAGTCTGCGCGGAGGGTTGGACACATGACAAAAATTAGTATAAGAGAGTTTTTTGCTTTTCGTCTTCAAGAAAGAAATGGAGAATCACCAACGTTACTTTCTTGCAAATGGTTAACTCAACAATTCATTGTGGATGCTTACACTATGGTTGAATCTGTATGGCTTTTGTATATAAAGAATCATCAAAAGGAACTTCAATGTGATATGTACAATGGTCTTCAAGATGCTTATTTACGTGGAGAAAGAGATGCAAGAGTTGTTGAGAAACGTATTGTGTTACCACCTTCATTTACTGGAGGCCCTCGGTATATGTTTGGCTATATGTCATTGGACTGGCTACCCACAGTTTTTTATAACAATTATATGCAACTCAAAATGACCAGAAATTGTTCGATGCATGTCACTTAGGGATCAAAATCCTGAAAATCGTCCTGATATAATTTATCGTATATTCAAAGTAACAATCGGATGGATTGATTCGTGATATTCGTCAAGATAAGATTTTTGGTAATGTCAAAGTAGGTACAATTTTTAATTACAATATTTTTTTAGTATTTTTAATTATATATATGTTTTAAATTTTTTAAAATCTATATTGTTATTACTATATTTATATTTTTTTTCAGTTTTGTATACAATTGAGTTTTAGAAAAGAGGACTCCCTCTTACTCAGATTTTAGTTTTTCTTAACAAAACAAAGATTCTCCTTCTCCTGATGATATTGATAGGATTATATCTACTGAATTACCGGATGAAGTTACTGATAAATCATATTTTGAGGCAATTCGTGATTTTATGATGCATGGTCCTTGTGGTCCTCTTGTTAAGTACTCTCCATGCATGTCTGAAGATGGTGAGTGTACAAAAAAATTTCCCAAAAAGTTTTCTTCCGAGAGTTCATTTGGAGATGATGGATATCCTATATACAGGAGAAGGAATGATGGAAGAACTGTTAAAAAGAAAGATTTTGTTATGGATAATAGATATGTGGTTCCTCATAATAGATATATTCTTTTGAAGTATGACACACATTTCAATGTTGAATAGTGTAATCAATTCAGAGTCATTAAATACTTTTTTAAGTATGTCAATAAAGGACATGATCGTGTGACAGTTCTATAGATTCTAATCATTTAACTGATATGATGAGATCAAAATATACTTTGATTGTAGGTATATTTTTCTGTGTGAAGCTTTTTGGAGATTATTTGGTTATGAGATCAACTATAGATATCTATCTGTTGAGCGTTTGATGTTTCATCTTCCGGGGGTGGACAGAATGTTGTTTTCAGAGATTTGGAGTCATTAAATTCGGTGTTAAACAATCAGTGTAAAAACTAGCATGTTCTTAGCTTGGTTTGTGTTAAACAATTGGTTTGGTAAAGCTGCTAATTTAACATATGTTCAAATTCCTCAGTTTTTTGTTTGGAGAGAAATTCAAGGATTTGGGAACCTAGACAAAGAGGTTTTACAGGTGGATGTTTTTGTTATGTGCCTCCCGGTAGTTGAAAAGTGTATTATTTAAGGATTTTATTAAATGTTGTTACCAGACCAAAGTGTTTTGAGGACATAATAACATTTTGAGGCATTTTGTATCCTACATTTCGTGATGCATGTTTTGCCAGAGGTTTGTTAGAAAGATGATCAAGAGTATGTTTATGGTTTTGAAGAAGCAAGTAAATGGGCTTCAACATCTTCAATGAGGTCTTTGTTTGTCACTTTGATTACATCTGGATCTTTAAACAATCCTTGTGACACATTAATATTTATTGAAAGTTTATGTCAGATGATATCTTATACAAGAGAAGAAAAATATTCCGTTTTCCAGGTACTTTATTTTTTGCGTTGTATATTTTTTTTATTTTTTTACTTTTTCAATTATATTATAATGTAAATGAATTTACTATGTTTTTGTTTGCGTAAATATATATCGAGATCTAAGTAGCAATTTAAAAATATTTAGTATTATTTCATTACTTTTATAGTATAATAAAATACATTACGTTATATTTTATAAAAAAATGTGTGTATGTATATGTATTTCATGTGAATTTTTTTTATATCTAGCATTCTGTTAAATTTAAGTATAATTTAGTAACTGTATTGTATAATTATTAATTTTAAAAGTTTTTTTAAAATTATATTTTGTTATATACTATTATTGTATTTAAGTTAAATAATATTCAATAAATGACAATTTAAATAATTAGATTTTCTAATATTTTTAATTTTAACTTTATTTTTTATGTTTGAAGAATTAAGGATGGCAGAAGATGAGATTAAAAATTATTGTCTTTTGGGGATTGAAAATATGTTGCGTCCACTTGGAAGGAGTTTACAAAATTTTGAAGGGATGCCTTTGGTTGTTCATGATAACAATTTGACAACACGTAATAGGATGATTTTAAGTGAATTATCTTATAATAAGGTGGAATTGAGAGTGGAGCATGAAGTTTTGCTGAATAGATTGAATGATGAACAACTGGTTGTTTATGATACAATCATTAAGTCAGTGTTTTCAGATATTGGAAGTGTCTTTTTTGTATATGGTTATGGATGTACTGAAAAACCTTTTTTGTGGAAAACATTATCTGCAAGACCCTGGTCTGATGGTAAGATAGTTCTAAATGTTGCTTCGAGTGGCATAGCTTCCCTTTTACTTCCTGGTGGATGAACTGCTCATTCAAAATTTTGTATTCTAATAAGTTGTTTGGAAGATTATACATGCAATATTAAACAGGACAACCATTTAGCAGAACTTTTAATAAAACACAATCTTATAGTCTGGGATGAAGTGCCAATGGTTCATAAGCACTATATTGAAGCTTTAAATTCTTCAATGAGAGATATTATGTAGTTATGTGAGTCATCACGTACTGGGATACCTTTTGGAGGAAAAACAATTGTCTTTGGTGGTGATTTTCGATAAATTTTATATGTAATTCTAAAATGGAAGAAACAAGATATAGTACATGCTATCATCAACTCTTTCGATTTATGGAATTCATGTACTGTTTTAAAATTGACAAGGAATATGAGGTTGCAGAATTTGGAATCTGTTGAAGGAAAAGATGAAATGAAATCATTTTCAGAATGGATTCAATCGATTGATGATGGAACTATAGGGTAAAAAATGAATTATGGATCAGATATTGTTATTACAGATGACATTTTATTGAAATGTGGTGATGATTCAGTTTCATGTATTATTGATTATGTGTATCCTGATTTTGAGTCTAGGATGTTCGATCACCAATTTTCACAAGACAAAGCTATTCTAGCACCAACTCTGGATTCCATTAGATCTATAAATGATTATATTAGTGGATTAAATGACAGAGAACTCAAAAGGTATTTAAGTTGTGATAGTATTTGTAGATCTGATTCGTAATTTGATTCTCTCGCTAATGTTCATACACCCAAGTTTTTGAATACTTTGAAGTTTCCTGGAGTTCCTGATCATGACTTAAATCTTCAAGTTGGCACACCTATTATGCTATTGAGAAATATTGATCATTCAAGAGGGCTTTGTAATGGAACGATGTTTATTTTACTGCTTTTGTCTAATTTAAATTAAATATTTGTTAACATTTATCGTTATAGTATTTTATAAAATTATATTGATATATATCTATTTTTATGCAGGTTGGTAATCACTCGATTTTGCAATAAAGTAATTGAAGCTAAAGTTCCCACTGGTATTAGTGCTGGTGAATTAGCTATGATTCCTAGATTGTCATTGACTCATTCAGATCCTAGATTACCATTTAAGTTCACGAGAAGATAATTTCTGTTGATTGTTTATTATGCAATGACTATAAACAAAAGTCAAGGACAATCTTTTTCTCATGTTGGAGTATTCCTTAAAAAACCTGTATTCAGTCATGGTCAGCTGTATGTTGCAATTTCTAGAATTACAAAACGTCATGGTTTAAAAATAATGTTGTGTTATGATAATGACCCTAACAGAAATACAACGAAAAATGTTGTATATTAGGAAGTGTTCAAAAATGTTTAGGGTTTCTTAGATATAATTTTGTTTTGAATTTTCTTATTGTATATATTGCGTTTCTAATGAAATAGTTTTATTTTTAATTTTTATTTTATTTTTTACTTATGTAAATTATTTAAAATTTATATAACTATACATCAGTGTAATTATTTATAAATAATAATTATTCTCATAAAAATTCTATGAATTTGTTATAAATTAAACTCTATTGATGTATGGTAACAAAGATGAACACTAATTTTAAAATACTATGATGATTTAAATTTGACATCAATTAAAGTAAGTTGTAAATTAACTATTATCACTGTCTCTAATAAGATGAAAATAATATTGTTTATTAGGTCATAGTTTGAAACTGTCTATATTTTTGTTTCACAATAATGGAGTAAAATTATGGGGTGAGAAATTAATTAAATAATTTGGAGTATTATAATTTCTCGGTCGTGAAATCTACTCAAATAACCGAGTGTATTTTTTATTTGTTGTAACATGATTTTTTACATCTTCATTGGTTTAGTGCAATTAAATTTTTTTAGTATGTCTTATGTGAATTCTTCATGTTCTAATTCTGGTGGTATTAATTATGAAATAAAGGAATTTTTTTTCATCCTATAACTTTATTACTTTTATTATCTTTGTTTTGGTAACTTTTATTTATTGATATTAATCCTGTAGGATACATTTTTTTTGTCCAACTGAATTTTAAGTTTTAATTTTAGTTCTATAACTTCACGGTATTTTTTGTTTTCGTCAGGTTTTATTAGTTTTTTAGTTTTAGTCCTATAAATGTTGGTAGATTGCAGGACAAAGATAAAAAAAAAGTAAGTTACAAGATTTATAATCAAATTTAGATTTAAATAGAATAAAATTCAAGAGGTAAAGCTATAGGACTATAATCAAGATTTATAATAGTGAAGGATCCATATATAAAAATGTGTTTAGTTATATGAATTTTTTTTTAATTAAAATAAAAAAATATTCCAAATTTATTCTTCATTTTTTAAATAATAAAATATATATACGATTGCCTTCCGTGCAAACATAACTAAGTAAAAACACAATAGCTCTTCCAAAAATATCTACCTATTTTCCCGCCCATTTTTTACTGCCTGAAAAGGAAAGTCATTTAAGCATGTCTTTTGGCACAATTTTTTATGCGGCAATAATACAACATTTTATGCTAGAATTATTAAAATTTTGTTGTGAATAAAACCAACAAATCACGTCCTTCCAAATACTATTGCTAATAACGAAATTTTCTTGGGCCTGATGAACATCTTCTTTACAAATACTATTGTGAAAAATGAAAATTTTACTTATTGGATAATTTTTATATAATTATTAATTATATAATACTATGTATTTATTAATTTCTTTTACGAAATCTATTTGTTATTTTATATGTCCACGATATAGAACATTCTATGAATAATACAAACATGTAATTATTGTGATAGAGTATTTTCATAAATCATAAAAAATATGTGACTTATTATGTCATAAATCTAACCTAAATCACACAAATTCATTAGGCGATATGTAAAATTACACAAATCATTGGACGTCATATAATTTAACACACTTGCTTTATTTGAATCATTAATTGTATTATATGAATTTACACATTATCAAACAATAGAATATTGATTAGTTCGCACCCTTAGAAAAATATAGGGAAAATTAAGAAATGATTCACAAAATTGACACTAATTATAAATTAATTATGTGCAGAAGAAAAAAATGTTTTTGTGCAAATATTTGATAATCAATTTGTAAATATAGTCATTTTTTGAACCAATATACAAATGCCAAAAATATATACATATTCAACATATGTCACTACTTTTTTTAAAGGATGAAAAATTTCACATTTTTCTCTTATAATTCTGAGCGTATAGAATACCCATTAATTTGATTTTAAATGGGTTCATACAATAAAATAAATAAATATATTAAAATCTTTTTATAATTTTAATTTAATTTAAAATTTTAGATAATTTTGAAATAAATTACTACATATAAATATTATAATAAATTAATTTTTTAAGCAATCCATGCATGGATCATATTAAAAAATAATATTATTTGGTTCAGGGTGTGTCACATCATCAAGTTACATCTTAGATATAAAATGAACTGTACCAATTTATGATATTTTAAGATGATGATTTATTTGCAACTATCTAATATTTTAAATCAAATTGTTATTAATGAAATGGTGGTGATATTATTTAAAACAAAATATAGTCTTGATTTAATTTATAATTAAATTTTATTTTTATTAAGTATTAATATTATGATTTACTATTTTTTAATTTTTAAATGGACATTCTATGTGAAATAAGTATTCCAATATATATATATATATATATATATTAAATAAATAAATAGAATTGTAACTTCCCCTATAAGTTCCCTCCTAAATTCTTGGAAGACTAAATTATAAAAAATAAAAGCAGCCGTATCTGTTAAATGCAAAATGGATAGGTGGACTTTGTCCCTTGATAAAAAATGCAGGGAGTAGTGGACATTAAAATAATTATTTTTGTTATTTGATTTGTGTTAGTTATCAATTTAGAAAATAACTTTTTAATAATTTCAAAAAAAAATTATGGCTTTTTTCCGTCAGATACTTTCAAATTTCACCATTTATCTATCATTCTCCAAAAAAAAAAAAAAATTAAAATTGCAAAGATTCAATCTCTATGAAAATTTTCATGTACTTTGGGTCCATGGAAGAAAAACATTTTACATCAGCTGAAATTGTGTGCAACTTCATTAAAAATTTCAAAAAAATATTAAATTTTTTTGTTTATTCGAATGTACCATATATTTATTTAGGTTACTTTTTTACGGTTGCGTATTACATATGTAAAAAAAAAATTAGAGTTAAAAGTATGAATTTTGTTATATGAATTGAATTTAAGTTTTAATTTTTTATTATCTAATTTTTATTGGATTGTTGATATATTTTTTATATAAATTTAATATTAGTGAATTTAGTAGTAATTAAAAATAAATATCATTAATAAAATATATAAATATAATATTTAAATCGTGCACGCACGGGGAGAAATACTAGTATATTAAAAAACAACATAAAACCATCATCAACATATCAACTTTATAACTGCAAAATAAATATATATATTAAAATTTATTGAATATATAAAGCTAAAATTAAAATCTATAATCTTAATATTATAGATTTCCTTCAAGTACTTGATTCCGCAATAAGTCACCTGTTCCCCGCATTCAACATGAACATCACCAATATCGTTAAGATACACAATTGATTTGAATATAGGTACACATTAAGTTTTAATTATATTAGTTTCAAACAACACTAATAAAAAATCTAACTTCAAACCTATATCACTAAAAAATAATCTTAAAATTGAGAGTGAAAACAGTCAAATGCATAATATGATTATATACAACCTTAATCATTAATATGCAGAGTAAAATAAAATTTCAATGAGAGTACAATATATATATATATATATATATATATATATATATAATAACCAAATAAAAGTAATATGGTAATAGTATGTAATCAAGACAAAAATGTAGGATGTATTTATCATATACCATTAAAATTATATGAAACAAACAACCAATAATTTTATCATGTATTAAATACAAAATAATTATTATCAATACTGAATATTAATGCCATAAAGATTATTCTAAATTTGATTAACCAAAGCGATCCAACGGATATAAACCACAAGAGAAAAAACGATCTACGGCTATGATGTAATGGCACTAAAAATTTTTAAGGCAAGGATGCTGCCATTATATATTTATAGATTAGATTCTTATATATACATATATTTACTTGAAATGTGCAGATGATCCGTATAGAAGGAAACTTTTCCATCATTATAATTCAGAGTGTGGAAAAGGGCAATAGGAAATAAGATTTGTCAGAATAATCTTATGTTTTTTCATGTTTTTCTTTTTAAGTAGTAATTTTATATGTTCCTTTTATTTTAACCTAAATATGTTTGTTCTTGACTTTTATGTAAGTTTCAGTTTATTGCGTTTCATCTTTTATTATGCATATTGAATTTATGATTTTCAATTTTAGTAGTCATAATTTTTATGCATTAATTGTAATTTAGTAATTAAATTTATTTATCATGATAATATTATAAAAAACTCTCATTTTATGATGAGTTGAATTTAATAAAATTGAATTAATGACAAAATAAATATAATTGTCACTATTTTAAAAAAATTGAATTAATGAATAAAATTTATCATTAAAGTCTCTTTTTATTTTTTGAAAAATTATATTGTTTTTAAAACATAAATAATGACGATAAACATTGGTCACAATATTGTAGTTATTTCATGACAATATATATGTAGTCATTGTATCTATAAATTTAGTGACAATTATCTTTGTCATAGAATAATATTTTTCATGACAAAAGTTATTCATCATCATTTCTACACTATTTAGTGACAATAAAATTTTGGTCGCTGAAGCTTACTTTTTCGTGACACATTGTGACGCCATTATACCAATACGTGTAATGACGGCCACAATTTTGTAATTAGAATGTAGACTAATTATATAAAATATGATGAATTAATTAATTTAATTGTGACAAATATTATGTCACTAAAATTTAATAAAGTTGGTAGTAAATAATCGTCACTAAATAAAATAATTTAGTGACAATAAATCAAATTTGTTATGTAATATTTAACTTTTAATGACGAAATATAATGTTTTGCGATAAAAGTTAATGTTAAACGTGACACTTTATTTATCATCTTAGATGAAATGATATTACGACAATAATATTTAGCGTCATCAAAAGATGAGTTTAGATGACTAGTTCAAATATCATCGCTTTTACCTAATACGACGCACTTACAACAACGTATTTTGCGACAAAAAAATTTCGTTACCAAAATCATTTAATGAAAAAAAAGTTATTTTTATGACAAATTTTATCGTCGGAATTTCTCAAATTTCTTGTAGTATCAATGAACATCCTAGTAGACAAATATTGTAGCAACTTATAAGTTACTTAAACATAATATTTTATAAACACTTAAAATAGTTTATAAGATATTACAAATAAGTTTAATCAAACTAGCCCTAAATCTCTTACAAATTATTAAAATTTATGTACAATCTTTTTATGATGTATCACTATATACTCCTTTCATCTCTTTTTAAATTGCTCAGTAGTCCATAATGAGTTTTTTTTTTCCATTACCTAAATTGACAATACTATGATTACAATATATCTAGATTACTTGCAAAAAAAATTAAGAAAAATTGTGTGGCAATAGATAAAAAAAATCAATATGAAATATAAAATTAATATACAATGTAAAATTATCTCACGAAATCATTAGATGTAAAGTATGAACATGCAAAAAGAATTCAAATATAAAAGATAAATAAAAATTTTGTATATCAAAATATTATAAATAACAACTGTTGATAAAAGGAATCAAACTAACAATCAAAGGATTGATTAACTCTCAATTGAAGGATTAAGATTTTCTCCACCATGATACAATCCGAGTCAGCAAGTCCAAGTGACAAAGTTAAAGTTGCTCGCTACCTTGCTGGACACAGAGGACCATTAACAAAGAAATGAACCAAGGTCAGCAAGCCTATAAGGCCAAGTGAAAGCTACTCGCCACCTTGCCTGCTACCTTGTAGGCTGACATGCTAGCCAAGTTGATGGATACGTAGGTCAAGTACTACACATTGCTCGCCATTACTGCTCACCATTGATGCTCGCCCTTGGTGCTCGCCCATGGTCCTCGTTCGGTGCTCGCCCAACCGGTGGTGATAACATCAACAACCAGACCCAGCCAATGGGGGCAAGGAAGAAAGTACACCAAGTATCCCACAAGGACTTGAGAACCACAACTCTCCATCTAAGTGAAGGACAACAACCACACTGAAGGTTGCTTACCAGAAGAGTGCTCGGACCACCAAGGAGGGAGACCAACCATGAGGGGTAGATTAGTCTTTCTAGTAGAGTTAGTGGGTTAAGTAGGTTTAAGGGTGACAAGTGGAGGACACCTGTCACCATTTTAAGTTAATAAGCCCAATCATGTGCCACCTCACCCATGAAAGGGTATAAATATGAGATACACTCTCATTTGTGGGGATCCTACTTTTGACTTTGAATACAAAGATTTTTTTTTTACATTTTCTGTCTACACTTCTTGCAACAAGGTCAAATCCTTACTTTAATTATTGTTTGAGTGATTAATATTATAGATTAGCCACATAAATATCTTATTAAATGAATTGCTCAACAATTTGGCGCTAGAAGGATGACCGAACCTTCAATCGATTGAAGTTTGAGAGAAATCTTTGAAGTTTTGAAGAACTTCTTCGAATCTTCAAAACAAAAAACCCAGAAATCAGTAAGCTGTGTGTAGAATTTGGAAAAAGGAATCGAAAGTTCTTCAATTGCATGTGTGTTTAAAGATAATAATCTTTTTAACACGCAAGGCTGGAAAAGAAATTTTCCATAAAAACAAATCCCCAACACACAATCCATAAAACAATGACGAGACACACCTATGAAAGTTCACATGATGAGTTACGCACCACCTCGACTAGCAGGAGGTGGAAGGGAAAGAAGACAAGTGGAATCAACCCTGGAGTTAATGATGAAAACCCCCGAAGACATCGAAAGAGCAATGGCAGCCTTAAAGGAAATTCAGAGGCAACAAGCAATGGTTGCTCGCCCACCAATGATATAGGCGACATCGACAGAGACAAGGCAGGAAACGAGAACAAGCTACTATGAACATGAAGAGGAGGCGAGCAGTGGACGAGCACCCCTGGCAAGTTTGAAGGGGAAATAAAAGATGAGCGACCGTTTGGGACCACAACATGGGCGAACAGATAGACGACCAGGCGACCAGCAGGACCATCATCAAGAAAGGTCCAGGGGAAGCATGCAAGATAGGGTGGGTCACCAGTCAGCGGGGGGAAGGTCCGAATACTCACACCCTCGGGAACTCTCTGAGTCAGAGATGAGACACCCCAGGAGACCGGTGCTAGATCGGTTAAGGAGGCGGGCATCAAAGAGGTTGGGCCCAAATGGGGCAAGCAACCTACAGCGACCACCAAGGGAGATCACCCAAAGTGAGGGACTGCTGGGGGCAGCACGCCAATATACGGAGCACCCAGAAGAGGTTCGAGGAGGGGGATCATTCCGGGGTCGTCGCTCGTGGAGATTGAGAGATTAAAAAAGGCGGTTGAGGACTTGCGTGAGCAAGTGGCTAACAAGGAAAAGATAGAATCTTTCACATCCCTGCCAACCTCACCGTTATCTACAGCCATCCTCACAGTCCCGATACAGAAAAAGATCCAGTTCCTATCTGTGGTGCTGTACGAAGGAGAATCTGACCCAAGGTTCACATATCGAAGTATGCTGATTACATGATATCGATGGGGGCCTCAGACGCTACGTAATGTAGAAATTTTCCCTTGACCTTGGGGAACCGAGCCCACAGATGGTTCTCGGCTTTGGCGCCCAGGGTCAATTCAATTATTCAGACAGCTCACCCGAGAATTTTTGTCCCACTTCTCGGGGTTTGGAACATATTTGACACAGAAACACCAGCTGGCCAATATCACACAAGGAGCGGAGGAGACAGACCAACAATATCTTGAAAGGTTCGACAAGATCCTCTTGGAGGGAGAGTCCGTCAGTGAGGACACTAAAATTATTGCAGTAATGGCCGGGTTGAGGAAGGGGACTGATCTTTGGAAAGAAATGCATTTATCGTGTCCAAGCACGTATGCAGAATTCCGACACAAGGCCTGTGTATATGTGGCGATGCAAGAAGCACACAGAAAGAGTTGGGCATGGGGACTGATGAAAAAACAACAACAAGAAGCCAGGTAGGAGTGGTTATAAGGCCCCAAAGAATCTCAAGGCATTCAGGGACGCGGTTGAGTACAAAGAAAAGCTAAACCAGGTGTTAACCACCACTGTCGACCATGTATTCACAGCCGTGAAGGATCGGGACATGCTCTCTGCTCCCCGAAGGATTCGACAAGATAGAAGTAAATTGAACTCAAACAAGTATTGTGCCTACCATCAGAGTATCGGTCACTTCACTAGTGAGTGCCGAGATCTACTCAAGCAATTATGGAAGTTTTATGAAGATGGTAAACTCACAGAGTTTGTTAAGAAGGCACCAGGAAAAAGACAGCGACAACAGCGTCATGAGGGTTCAGACGAAGAAGGAGATAGTGATGAGGCAGAAAGGGGGCCAAACAGGCAAGTAAGAAGGGGACCTCCGGCACCACCACCCACCAAGAACCGAATCGAGAAATATTGATGCTCGAGGAAATGGGCCCTGCTGGAGGAGTGGGTGATGGACGTCCATCACCATAAAAAAGACAGAAAAAAGTTAAGATTCGGGCGATCAACCAGGTGCAGGTGTCAGGATCTGGAACAAAAGTGCCAACCAAGCCAACAACAGAATTGACTTTTTCACAAACAGATATAGAAGGAATTCTCACTCCCCACAATGACTCACTAGTCATCAACGCCAACATCATGAACACCAAGATGCATCGACTGCTAGTGGATACTGGAGCATACACGAACATCTTATTCAAGAAGACACTAGAACAGTTAGGGGACTATGAGTCTTACATTGAAGACTGTAATCATAGGATTGTAGGGTTTGGGGAAGCTGTAACCATCCTTGTAGGAATGATCTGTTTGTCAGTTGAGCTTGTAGCGCTTGAGGATCCCGAAAGGAGGCTGACTAGGTTAATAGATTTTTTAGTTGTAGATCAGCAGTCTTCCAATAAAGGGTTCCTCGGCCGACCTTTTATTTATGAATTTAAAGCCGCATGTTCAACTTACTATTACTGTCTCAAATTTCCAACCCCTAAAGGTGTAGGAACAATTAAAGGCGATCAGAAGAAGGCACGAGAATGCCTGTTAATGATTAAAAAGCCTGTCACCCAGGTGTTGGTGTATGAAGAAGAGCCTAGCATTTTAAACATCATTCTAACAAAAGCAGAAATGATGGAGGTGGACCAACAACTCGAAAACATGGAAATAGAGCAAGCACCACAGTAGGACCAACAACCAACAAGGCCCATAGAAGAGGACACCGAAGCAAGAGACGACACATCCATGACGTTGGTGGAAAGTGAAGATGGTGCGTCCCCAGGACAAGGGAATCCACCAGGCGAGCAAGAGGACTTGGAGCCGCGACTAGGATATGAGCCAACAAAGATAGAGGTTGACATCGATTTAGAAGGACTAATCTCGGACCCAAGATGGAAAGACAAGAGACGTGCAACCCCAGTTGAAGAATTGAGGACTATACAAGTAGATCCCAACAGAGAAGACTTGGAACTTTTCATTAGGTCCGAGTTACCAGAACCCTACAGAAGCAAGATGGAGGTATTTTTGAAGGCCAACCTCGATGTGTTTGCCTGGTCCCACGAGGATATGACAGGGATACCAGTCGAGCATGCTTGCCACCGCCTCAACATTGACCCAACAAAAAAGCCTGTGCGCCAAAAAAGAAGAAAATATGGACCAGAAAAATATGAAGCTCTGACTGTGGAAGTAAAAAAGCTGCTAGACAATAAATTGATAGAAGAAGCACTATGCCCAAAGTGGGTGGCCAACCCGGTTCTCGTACGAAAGCCTAACGGAACGTGGAGACTTTGCATAAATTTCACGGACCTCAATGCTGCTTGCCCAAAAGATAACTTCACGTTGCCTCACATAGATCAACTGATGGAAAACACAGCAGGGCATGAAATGATGATGTTCATGGACGCCTTCACGGGATATCACCAGATTGCGATGCATCCAGACGACCAAGAGCACACAGCATTCTACACGAACAAAAATTTATTCAGTTGGGAAATTCTGCCTTTCGGACTTATTAACGCCGGCGCCACATATCAGAGATTGGTCAACGAAATGTTCGATCAGCACATTGACGATACAATGGACGTTTATGTGGATGACCTCGTGGTGAAGAGCCTAAGAAAAGAAGCCCATTTGGAGCACCTCAAGCATGCAATTGACATCATGAGGACTTATAACAAGAAGTTAAACCCGAAGAAGAGCAGCTTTGGAGTGAAGGAAGAAAGTACACCAAGATACACTCTCATTTGTGGGGATCCTACTTTTGACTTTGAATACATGTTTTTTTTTTACATTTTTTCTCACTACTTTTCTCTCTACACTTCTTGCAACAAGATCAAATCCTTACTTTAATTATTTTTTGAGTGATTAATGTTATAGATTAGCCACATAAATATCTTATTAAACTAATTGCTCAACCACAACATCAGGAGATAAATAAGAAGAAACAAGAGACATGAAGAATAAGATTAAAAGATGAGAATATTAATATTTGCAGAATTAAAATTTATAGAAATGTATACATTAAGATGAACAGTTGAGATAAAAAATTTAAAATATAGGGTTGAGATTAAAACACTAAAATGTAAGATCAACCTATTCAATTATATAACATATTCATCAATTAGTTTTTTCTTGGATTATTTTTACTTTTGCAGTTTCATGAAAAAATTACAGTGAAAAAGATATTGATGACTGTAGGCAATTAAAATTAATTGCCGAAATAAAAAAAATAACATGTAGAAATTAAATGTTAAAATAATTTATTATTAGGAATTCAGATAAATTTAATTCCAAAATAATAAATCAAATTGGGCCTCAAAAGCCTAATAAATTGAATTGGGGCTCAAAAGCCTAATAAATTGAATTGAGCCTCAAAAGCCTAATAAATTCAATTGGGCCTTTAAAGTCCGATTAAATATTTTGGGCCTCTAAAAGTCCAATTAATTCTTCTGGATTTTCAAAGTCATCAAGCCCGATCCTAAGAAAGCAATCCTTCACAAATATCCTTGAAGATTATCAAATCTGACATCTTTTGGGAATATTCCGCAAATCATATCTTACGGCCCATCAAATCTGGCCTGCAAATCTAGAATTATACACCTATAAATAGGGTCTCATTCTAGTCATTTTTCATTCACAAAAACTCAAGAAGATCAGAGCTTGGAGAGGAGGAGCAACACAGAAGATCCAAGACTTCGAGCATCCTTGAAGATTCAAAGACGTTCTTCGCGGCTTCAAGAGCGTTCTTCATCAACAAAGGTGTTTTGATCTGGGATCACGGTGCGAAGCCTTCGGTCGACGTTCGATTTGAGAAACACGGCGCGAAGCCCCTCCAATCAACGATCATCCACAAGTCCTCAACGACAACAATTCACAAGAACTCAAGAAGATCACAGCTTGGAGAGGAGGAGCAAATCGTAAGATCCAAGACATCGAGCATCCTTGAAGATTCAAAGGCGTTCTTCATGACTTCAAGAGCTTTCTTCGAGTTCTTCATCAACAACGACGTTTGATACGAGAAATACGGCGCCAAGCCCCTCTAGTCAAAGTTCAACTACAACAACAACAACAACGATTCACAATGAGTCAAGAAGATCATAGCTTAGAGAAGCATCAAGATCCAAGACTTATAGCATCCTTGAAGATTCAAAGGCGTTCTTTGTGGCTTCAAGAGCGTTCATCGAGTTCTTCATCAACAAGGCGTTTTGATCCGGGATCACGGCATGAAGCCTCCGGTCGACATTCTTCATCAATATCGGCATTTGATTCGAGAAACACGGCGTGAAGCCCCTCTAATCAATGATAATCCACTAGTCCTCAAAGACGATCAACACCGCTCATCTACAACGACACCAACAGAGGGAGTCCAAAGGTGAACACTCAACAAAGTCCTTCCAACAAGACAATATTAATCTGACATAAGGCTTAACGCCCTCAAATTAATATCAACTTCAACATCAAACTCGGACCCAACTCTGAATATCAACCAAGTCATTTCATAAGGCAATGTTAATTTGAAACAAGGCTCAACACCCTTGAATTAACGTCCAACTCGAAAGTTAACTTCGGACTCAACTCCGACAAATCAACAAAGTCCTTCTAAAGACAACGTTAATTCGAAACAAGGCTCAACGCCATCGAATTAACCCCTACTCCAAAGTCAACTCCAGGACAGCTCCGAGAAACCTACAAATCAAGTCAAAGACCAAGTAAAGACTCAAAGAAAAGAATAAGAGGATCAAATAGAGATTGGACCAAATCAATCGCTTGATTTTAAATTCTCACATAATCTTTGTAATTCAATTTTCACATTATTAATAAAGAGTTGTTAATTTCTATGAAGAAAATTCATTGGTTACAATGACGTTAGAGAGAAGTGAGCTGACTGTCTTTCAACGTACATGGAAAACTGATTAGCAGTACTTCAAGTGGTTGGAAGATTAGATGTTTGCTAGTTTTTTATTATTTGGAACTTTTAACATTGTAGTTGAATATTATTTTATATCTTAAAATTTATTTTAAACAATGTATTATATCATTTAAAGAGTTATATTATGAATCTATAATTTTAATTTTTGTTATTATAATGGATAAATTTATTTTTTAAAAATACAATATTTTTCATCTATGACCAGAGGAAAAAACCTACAACGGACTAAATATATATGCTTTTGACACGGGTAAAACCATCATCATACATATATAAAAACAGTGGGTAAAATTCATTGTCTTAGATACATAAGATAGTGGGAATTTCCCATGGTCGTAGGTGTTTATTCACCGTGGTAGATAGACTCATTGTCGTAGTTTCAAACTTTTGACAACGGGTTTTTACGTGGTCTTAAGTGGTACAGACAACGGGTATAATTAAGTTAGGACAACAAATATACATTGCGGCCTTAAGTGGTTAAAACAATGGTCATAGTTAATGTTGAGTAATTTCTCAAAGTGAATGATTAAGTAGCTGACTAATGTTATTAAATTACCCAAACAACAATTATCTAGGATAATATGTAAAGATTATGTGAAATTTGGAGAGAAAATGTAGAGAGAGAATTTTAATAAGATAATTTGTATTTCTGAAAGTCAGATCCCTTACAAAATGAGGTATTACACCTATTTATACACTTGTATGGGTGAGGTGGCACGTTTTTAGGCCACTTGGCCTCTGATAATGACAAGTGTCCTCCACTTGTCACTGTTTGGGTAACTTGGCCCACTAACTCCTAGCCTAACCGACTAATGCTCCCCCTCTTAGGTCTTGACACCTCTAGGTCTACTATTCTCGAAGCCACCGAGTGAGTAGCAGAAGGACGCGCAACCTGGCGAACAACCTGGCAAGCAATACTATCTTGAGCTTTTCTATACGTTCCTTATGGTTGCACAATGGACGAACAGAGGGGCGAGCAGGTTGGCGAGCAAGGTGGCGAGCAACTTGGCTTGGCCATGTGGGCTTGCTGTCTTGCCATCTCCTATTGGGCGAGCAAGGTGGCGAGCAACTTGGGCTTGGCCACGTGGGCTTATTGTCTCGCCATCTCCTATTGGGCGAGCAGGGCGGCGAGCAAGGTGGCGAGCAACTTGGGCTTGGCCACGTGGGCTTGTTGTCTCGCCATCCCCTATTGGGCGAGCAAGGCGGCGAGCAAGGTGGCGAGCAACTTGGGGTTAGCCATGTGGGCATGTTGTCTCGCCATCTCCTATTGGGCGACCAGGGCGGCGAGCAAGGTGGCGAGCATCTTGGGCTTGGCTACGTGGGCTTAATTTTTTTTTATCACCATTTGCCCCTCAGAATATGCTTTGATTTGATCTTCTAAATCAAAGGATATGCTGGAACTAAAGTCACGATTGCTAATCGGATGTGCGAGCAAGTAGGCGAGCAGTTTAATCAAATTATTTCAAAGAAGTGGCGAGCAATCAAGCGAGCAGCGTAGTGAGAAACTTGATGCTCGGCTCCATGCTCGACCCTGCTGCTCGACCCTTTGCTCGTCCTCCCTTTCTGACTCCTCGACGGCTTTTCAGAAAATGAGGCATCTCCTCATTCAGTGTGCCAATCAATCACACGAAAAGGCGCGCTCATTAAAACTTTTCAAATTTTTTGCAATTTAGTCCCCAGAATTCCTTCTTTTTCTTTCTTTTATCCCTAATGTATAAATAGCATTCCTTCTTCATTTTCCATCTTCTTCTTCGCATTTTAATCTTTGTAACTTCTGGCGGCCGATTTTCTTTGAGATTTCCGGCGATCTTCTCATTTTCTTCTTGTTTCGAGGGGCAATTTAAAGATTTGATCGAAGGTAGTTCCTCTTTCTTTTACTTTACTTTTTGTTTTCCTTGGTATTATACTCCTTCTCCCTTATTCTTTTTATTTCTATGTTGTTCACCGGATTTTCTTCGGACATACTCGATCGGAATCTTGGCGGCGAAGTTACCAATTGATAGTTAGCACATTCCTAGGGCAAACCTTCTTTCTTCTTCCTATTTTTCAATGTCTTCATCTTCAAGTCATACCATCTCTCACCGGAATCCGGGCAAACGATCGGCGGAGGAGGGTGGTCCGATTGCTGACCTTTCTTCGGTACATTTGGTGGGTTCTGATCCTGAAGCTGCTGAAGTTGTTCGTTCACAAGAGAAGGGAGCCAAGCAGTTGGGCGAGCAAGAGGTCGAGCAACTCGCTGCTCGCTCAGAGGATGCCGACCAAGACCCTGTTGAGGTGTCTTCGAGCAGCAAGGAGGTAGGGTCAATCCTCGAGTGGTTTGACTTGGTGGACTTTCCACGGCCCAACATGGTGGAGAAGATCATCCCGGAGGGCATTGAGCGCGAGTTTGATTGGAACGATTATTACGAGCGTTATGCCGGTGACTTCCCCATTTTTCCCCGGTAATATCGAGAGTGTCATGGGTCGACTGACTTCAAGGCGAGCACTGTGGAGAGTGTTATTGAAGAGAGCGACCTTGATGATATCAGGAGAGAATTCCACATTCCTTGTGATGTGACGATGTACGCTTCCCAAAAAGATGAAAGAGCTGATTGCCCCCCGGAGGGTTTGACAGCAATCAACATGCATACACTAACAGCAGGTGTGACGTTGCCTCTACATCCTCTCATTGGATGTTTCCTAGAGACTACTGGTTTAGCGATCACGCAGCTTACGTCCAATGCTTGGACGTACTTGTTGTCTCTCTTCACAGTGTTTGCGTTGGAGAAGTATAAGGATCGTTTGACTCCCAACGAGGTGAACTACGCACTTTGTCTCAGCAAGTGTTCCGAAGAAGGTCATGGTTATTACTACCTCAAGGCGAGAAGTGATATGAGGATCCTCGAAGGTCTGCCTAACAAAGTGAAGAACTGGAGGGAGTAGTTCTTTTTTATTGGCGGGGATTGGCGTGCGCCGGACAATAACGAAGGGCTCAGTGGATGTATTATGTCTCCCACAGAGTTTGGTGAGTTGCAGCGTAGGATTTATTTGCATATTGATGAAGTACTTGTTATTATGTCTAATATCTTGACTCTTTGTTGCAGGCCTAACCCCTCAATATTGGAAGAAGATGAGCATATCCGAGGAGTTCAAGTTTACATGCATCCTCATCCTTCGTCGGAACAAGAGGGATAGGACATTCGAGTACCTGAACAAGCCTAGCTACCGCATTGCCTCGGGGTTGACCACAACTCCTCACCACTTGCGAGCTCAAGTTGCTCGCCCCACAGGTAAGACCATCATGGACTTAGAAAATCTTTTCAACAAAATAAAATTCTAACTCTTTTCTGCTTCTCTTTATGCCTATAGTTCCGGAGAATACAATCGCTATACCGCCGTCTTTCTAGGCTCTAAACCAGAGGGTCCGGATGGCACGAACCAAGAAGGATCCCCCATCCGTAGTGTTGGCCGCCCAGAAGGCTTCCCAGGCGAGGAAGGGGGCGAGCACAGGGGCGAGCACCCGGACTGCCCCTCCTCCGCGAGCTCCTCGTTAAGATCGTGCTGATGATCGGCAAGCCCCCAGTGATTCTCCTAGTAGGGATCGTCGCTTGCAGCGAGGTGACTGTTGACAAGGCGAACTAACACGATCGGCATCAAAATAATCACCAAGGCTCGACAGGTCGCCAGGGCTCACCCGGATCCATGTAGGCCTGGAGCTCGCCCACATGGGGGCAACTCACCCATGCAGCTAGCCCAAGGAGCTCGCCCCTACCCCCATAAAGACCTCGCCGAGGTCCGTCATCGCGTGGTACCCAGACACCACACAAGGCGTTGGAGCTCGCCTTTCAGCTCGCCCAGTATCTCGCCCCCTAGCCTATAGGACCCCGATGGTTGCGCTCTTTTTCCCTCCGTCCGGTTTATCCACAAGGGTGGTTTATGGTGAGGTTTTCAATGAGGCCCATCTAGTCTAAGACATTGTAGTAGGACGAGGCACGGTGTAGGGAGCAGTGTGAGGGACTAAGGCGAAGGTGTGGAACCTTCGTCAACACCAAAAGCCATATAGGCTCGTAAGGTGCCGTCTCACACTCGTACACCTATAAATAAGACCTCCCTTGTAACTATTACACAATTAATACATTTCCTACACTTTACTTTCTCTCTCTAAGCTCTTCACTCTCTCTCTCTACATCATCCTCAAGAACACCAAGAACACAATATTCTTAGATTATTGTTTGGTAGAATTAATCTGATACAAAGCCACATAAACGAACATGATTAATAAATTCTATCAACAGCGACGGCTCGCATGTTGAACGTGAGGGGGATGCCGCTAAGAACTACAAGGGCTTCTGGTTCCGGGGGCTTAGGCCGAATTGAAGCTTCGGAACCTACTATTCCTACTTCTGCCGGCACTTCTACAGCTCCAGCGCCGATTCATTCCGTGGGGCAACTAACAGACATCTCATACCTTGGTTGGGATCAGACCCGCGTAGCAGAGTAAAACTTTCAAGCCTTAACACATTAATACTTAGAAAACTCTTGAAATTTTTTTAAGTGTTTATTGCTTGTTTTTGTAGGTACGATGCTTCCCGCTATCTTCATCGTAGCGAAGCTGTGCACCAGTTTGCACTTGCACGACCCCCCAAGTCTCTGAACGATCTCCAAGGTCCCGTTAGGAGAGCCATTGAGTCTGCCGCCCGTCACTGGACTCAACCTTAGGATGCCATCATTCAGCATCAGTCCGTGACAGATAACATCCGCATGGTTATGCATCATTCGGGTGGTGCCCTCATCACGGCTCAACGTGCTATGGAGCAAGTCCTTACCATGGAGAAGTCCTAAACTCTGTTGAATGAGTCGGTGAGGAAAGTGAGGGTGGACGTGAAGAAGAAGGTTGTAATCCTTGAGGCCAAGGCTAAAGCCTCACTAGAAGCCGAGCAATCTGCCATCGCTAGTGCTGAGAAGGCCAAGGTTGAGGCTGATGGTCTTCGTGCCGAGTTGATCAGTATGCGAGCACAGTTGGAAGTGGGATGGGTAGCTCAGGAGAATGTTGTGGAGTTAGAAAAAGAACACCAAGCTACTCGTACCCAGTTGGCCGAGCACAAGGCCGAACATGTTGACTGTTATACTGCCGCCGCTGTTGCTGATATCCGGGCTGAGTCCTCTGACTTTGGCTTTGTGTATGCCTTCGCCGAGAACCTCCGCGCCTATCACCATGCCGTTGGTGAGAACGAAGACCCTTGGGAGGCTCTGAAGAAAGAGTTTACAGAATTCCTTACTGACCGTCCTCCCAAGGATGATTTGGTAGTTGACATAGGAGACCTCGAGGAAATGGGCGTCGACCTGAGTGCTGTGCCACCAGGTGTTAGGATTGTTGGTGGAAAGTATCCACCTTTATAGATTGATGCTCAGGACGACGCGATGATAGACACTGAAGGTCTATCACCCTTTGAGGTTCTCCCAGATCTTTCTTCTACTGGTGCGGGTGATCAGGCAGGCGACCAGGCTGGAGAGCAGGCAGGCGAGCATGCTGGCGAGCAGGCGATCGAGCAGCGTGGCGAGCAGTAGGGTGTTTATGTTTTTTTTGCTTTTGATTTTTCTTCTTCGCCCTTGAAGGCGCCCCACTTGTACCTGAACCTTTTTCATTATTATTAATGAACATCTAGCTTCCTTTTAACAGAGTGTGTTTATATTCTACTTTTGTAGATGTTTTTGTCTAAGTTAACATTGCTCATCTTATTTATGGTGTTTCATTTGATTCGTCTTACTTTTCCTTTTGTGGAATTGTGAATTTACACCTTATCTTGATTTTTCATCATTTTTTGATGTAGGCTTATTGATAGGTAGGGACTCCCTTTTTCTGATATACCCATAGGGTTAGTCTCACTACCTTGCCTTGTATAATTTTAACTCGTAAGTCTTTTGATCTTTTAGAGCTTATAATTTGAGACATTCTTCAATTTATCAACTGTTATCATGAGAGAATCATACAAACTTCTTCTGAAAGGAAACATCTTCTTTATTTGATAGAACGTAAATTTACAGATTTGACTTATTTAAAATAACCAAGTTTGCCCCTATACATGTTAGGCAAGCAGGACTTAAAAACATATTCATAAACTCTTATTGGTAGAATTTCTTGAGGTGTGCCGCATTCCAAGTGTACGATGATGGGTTGCCTTGCATATATTCCAAGTCATATGTCCCATTTGGCCAACTCTTCGTCACCTTATAGGGACCTTCCCATCCTGGACCAAAAAATCCCGAAGGGACTGCCAATATCTTCCTCATGACCAAATCTCCAATTTGAAACCTTCTATGCTTGACTTGCGAATTGTAGTATTTTTCTGCCCGTCGTTTATAGACTGCGTTCCTTAACTCTGCCGAAGTTCGTGTTTCTTTGGTCAAGTCCTTCTCTACTGCCATGTCATCCCCATTTATTTCTTCATTATACCCGATTATCCTCCATGTCCGGTGTTGAACCTCTACTGGGATGACTGCTTCAACTCCAAAGGCTATTATGAATGGTGTTTCTCCGGTGCTTGTTCTGTAAGATGTCCTGTAGGTCCATAGCACTTCTGGTAACTCATCAGCCCAACTACCCTTTTTTCTTCCAATCGGACCTTCAGGATGTGCTTCAAAATTTTATTTACGGCTTCGACCTATCCATTTGATTGGGGATGATATGGGGTGGAATAATGTTTCTTAATATTCCATGAAGTGCAGAAATCCCTCAATTTGCTTCCATCGAATTGCCTTCCATTGTCTGTAACGATTGACTGTGGCAACCAAAATCTGCATATTAAGTTTTACCAAATAAAACTTTTCATCTTTTTTAGGGTTATCGTTGTTAAAGCTTCAGCTTCGGCCCACTTAGTGTAATAGTCCACGGCCACCACTGTGAATTTCACTCCAACTTTTCCGGGAGGGAATGGGCCGATCAAGTCGATACCCCATTTAGCAAATGGCCATGGACTATATACTGATTTTAATTCTTGCGCCGGAGTATGAATGTTTGTAGCGAACTGTTGACACTTCAAACACTTCTTAGCATATTTGATGGCATCCTTCGTAGTGTTGGCCAGTAGTATCCTTGCCTAATAGCTTTATAGGCCAAGACTTGCCCCCCGGCGTGGCCTCCACATATTCCTTCTTGAATTTCTTCTAACACTTTATGTCCTTCTTCTAGGGAAAGACATATGAATAATGGAAATGAGATTCCTCTCTTATACAACTGTCCTTCGACCATCGTATATCGGGCAGCTTGTTTTACAACTCGTCGTACTTCCCACGGATCTTCCGGCTGTTCTCCGTTGGCTAAGTATTTGCTGATGGGTGTTCGCCAATCTGTCTTCATTTGTTGGTTGTTCACAAGTTGTTGCCTCCTTTTTAATACTTAATTAATATAATCAAATGTTGAAGGATTATTTATTTTTGTTATCACAACCTCCGTGATACTTGCCTCTCTGGCACTTGTTGCCAAACGAGCTAGTGCGTCAGCCTGTGTTTTTCGAGTCGAGGGATTTGCTCAATATACACTTGTTCGTACTTGGATATTTGATTCGCCACTATCCTTTGGTAAATGATCATTTGTCGGTCCTTTGCCTCGTATTCACCTTGGCCTTGAGATATTATTAGCTGCGAATCTAAAAAAATTTGAAGTTTGGTAGCCCCACAGCTAATGATAGTCTCAATCCCGCAATTAGTGCCTCATATTCGGCTTCATTGTTGGTGGCCAGGAAGTCGAACCTTATTGCTGTGGTGAATACCTGTTTGTCGGGACTAACCAGGACTACACCTGCGCCTGCTGCGGAACTTGTTGCAAAGTCATCTACATAAATGTGTCATGGGTATATACGTCCCCTCGTCGGATCTTGAGGGTAGGTGTAATACCCTAAGTTTTCATGTCCATATTTGCTTCACTAAATATTTTGTGATATTTTATGAGCTTATATGACACATTTATATTTGAATTTATGCATGGACACAATTATATGTTTAATTGCTCGATACTTGCTATTAATTTATTATTTGCTCGATATATGTTTATTCTTGAGATTTTAGAATTTTTATATGCTCTTTATTTGTCTCTTAAAGTATTTAACTTAAGATTAAATGTAGTTTTTAATTTTAGTAATTTATTCATAAGATATAAGTGATAAAATGAAACTTTCCTTAAGAAACAATTTGTGTAATGTTTACTTGATATTTTATAGAATTAATATATAGACTTTGTAATTAATTTAGAACCTTAAGAGAATTTTAATATATTTTAGGATTTTAGAAAGTCAAAATTATTACATAAGCCATGACATAAGCATGACCTAAGTGATTACCTAAACATTACACATCACCTCCTTAAACCTCCGTACTTGGAGGTTAAGTAGAAGGTTTTAGAAAGATTTAGAAGCCTCAAGACATGTCATAATTTACCTATAAATAGGGCTTTACCCCTTCACTTTTCAACCATGAGAAATAAACACAAACATACACATATAGATACTAACCGTGAGTTTCCAAGGAAGAAGAGGAGAAGAGATTTCAATCCATCAACACTTAGGTAAGCTTCTTAAATTCATGTTTAAGTGATGATTAAGATAGGGGCATGATTAGGTTATAGGAAATTAAGAAAGAGATGATAGAAGTTTGAAATCAAGTGATTGTGATGTTATATAATGTTCTCTTCATGTATTTCATGTTTTAATTCATTCTTTAACAAGGTATGAGCTTAAACATGTTTATTTATGAGTTATTTATGTTCATAACTTGGAAAACATGAAATTGTGTGAATAAATTTGAAGTTATGTTGAGATGATCATCATGTATGCATAAAAAACGAAATCTGGACCAAGTTTTGTTTAAAAATTCATTCTGACCTATTGATGAAGTGAAAAATTCTGAAAATATTTTATGAGATAGTATACTGATTATCTAAATTAGGTTTAAAGTTTCGTAGCTATTGGAGTAATATTCGATTTTTGGTGATTTTTCAAAGATGAACTAGGTTTTTCGAAGTCTATAACCGAAACAGTAAAAGTTTGCTAGGGTTAAAACATAATCGGTTAGGTTTTTATAAAAATTCAAAGTACAATGATAAACTACATAAATTTGGGAGTTTATAGTTAAAATTTCAAAGGTATTGGACTTATGATTGATTTATGGTGAATTTTCTATATTAAGGGGTCAGAAATTATTTTCTAGTTTGTTCTTTGTAAAAATTGTAGCGTTTAGTAAGGAATTTCAGAAATTAAAAATTATGGTATTAAACTAAATTAAGTTGTGTTTATGTGGTTAAAATTTTAGAATTTCTGGGAAAGTAGTTTATTTTATATGAATTTTTAATTGATGGTTGCAGAAACTTAAATTATGTACAAATTGTTCGAAATGGTCCGTTTATATGTTACGATCGATATTTCTTTAGGACATGTTATTTGATAATTATACATGCTTAATTGATATTTATGATCTTTGATACAACTTTTGAATATGTATTGAGATTAAAATTGAAATTTTATGTGTATATCATATGAAAGATGTTGATATGTGAATTTCATGATTTATTTAAAAGTGAAGGGATAAGTAACAAATTTCCTATCATTAAAATTTTCTTTGTAGGTTCAAATCTACAAGGTGGGGAATCACTTCACACTTCACAGAGTGTTACTTTTATTTACAATTGCATTTATTAAATGTTGAATGTTAAATATTTGAGTCTGGCACGCTATCGACTGGCCCTGAGTTTGAGATAGTCCACCTAAATGGTGGCAACTGAGATAGTCTGGTCGCCCCGGCACCACGGGTTGGTCGCACCATCCAGAGATACCCGGTGAAATTCCGGGGGCTCACATGTTATAAACATTGATGTTTTAATTTGTGCAATTGTCAAGAGATTCACCACTAAGTGTTTACAAATACTTATCCCTTCTACTTTTAATTTTTTACAGATGCTGTGGATCCCGACGTGGGCGAATGAACTCGGCTGGCAGTGGCGTTTTGTTTTATATAAATTTACGTTTAGAACGCTATTTGCAAAAATTTAAGGCTACGGCTGTACTTGGTTATGTGCAAGCCTAGATATGCTTGATTATGTGTTCGATAAACATGGACATCTGTGCTTTCCCTGTTTTACTTCAATGTTATTTTGTGAATGGGCTTAGTCGGGGACTGTCCATTTTACCCCGATTCATCCAAGATTTGAGATGAAGGAAGTTCAACATTGGTCTCCTATTTATGAAATAGTACAAGAAAGCTGTGGAAGCAGAGAAGCTAAGATCGAAGGCGGACAGGGAAGTACAGAGATAGAGATGAACAACGATAGTGACAGTGATGCCAGTACCAGCTCAATTGAGATGTGGGAGAAAGAGAAGGAGGAACCCGAGATAATTATCATTGATGATGATTAAATTGGAATCAAATTATGTGTTTATCTGATCTATATATGTATTATGTGCCTACATGACACTTACTATTATATGCAAAGTATATGTCTAAAATGAGCTAGATGTTTTGAATGAATAGTATATTTTGAATGTAATATTTATGGTATAAGTATATGAAATATATGTTGTGGTTATAATTGTGTAAATTAATTGTTACTAATAAGTTTGTTACTGATTAGAACCATGAGTCGTAGGGGGACCAGAACCGACCCAGAGATGAACGATGACTTAGCATCAGTATTAAGGGAATTAGTTCAACGGTTAGGTCAGCAAGGCCAATCATCCCAAACATCTGCACCACCTCCAGTCCAAAACCATGAGAATAAGAATAGTCAGTTTAAGAAGTTTAGACCTCCAACCTTGACCGGGAAGGAGAATCCGATGGAAGTAGAGAATTGGATTCGAAGTATAGAAAAGATATTCACTTATCTTGGATGTACGGATGAACAAAAGGTTTCATGTGCTATCTTTCAACTGACTAAAGATGCAGACTATTGGTGGGAAGCTCATTGTAGGACAATGAAAGAGGAAGAACGAACGTCAGTTACCTGCGAGAAATTTGTTAAGGCATTGGTCAAAAATTACATACCACAGTCATTCTTGGATAAAAAAGAAACTGAGTTCTTACAGTTGAAGCAAGGAAGTATGACGGTTCAGGAATATGAAAAGAAGTTCAATCAGCTAGGACGTTATGCTTCTTATTTGGTGGATACAGATGAAAGAAAGGCTAAGAGGTTTGTACAGAACCTTTGTCCGGAAATCAGCACTATTTTAGCAGCACAAGATATTAAGTCTTATGCTGAGATGTTTGTGAAAGCACAAGCTGTTGCAGCTCGTATGAAAATAGAAGAAGTGAGAATGCCTGAACCACAACAGAATAAGAGAAAATGGGTCGGTACAAAACAAGGGAGAAATTTTAAGCAAGTCAAGAAAACAGTGGCAGTACCACAACAACAGAGGCCACATAAGTGCAGCAATTGTGGAAAGGAACATTTTGGACAATGCCTAAAAGGAACGGGAATATGTTACAAATGTAAAGAACCAGGACATCTCATAACTGAATGTCCAAGGTTTAAGGGACAACAGAAGATGGCACCTGCTCGAGTATTTACCATGAACCAACAGGAGGCAATGGAAAATCCAGAAGTGATGGCAGGTATGTTTAAAGTATCCCAAGTACCTGCTTTTACATTATTCGATACTGGTGCTACGCATTCATTTATTTCTAGGAAAATGTTTGAACAATTTGAGACTACTCGTATTATGGTAGAAGGAGATTTCCTAGAAATAAACGTTCCCTCCGGTACTACGATACAATCCTTAGGATTGTGTAAAAACATGATGATTGATTTTGAACATGCTTCACTCCCGGCAAATCTACATATAGTAGAAATGAAAGACTTTGATATTATCTTGGGAATGGATTGGCTTATGGCTAATCATGCTCTCATCAAGTGCCAAGAAAAAGAAATATCGGTACAAGGACCAGAAGGTGTGAATTTTACACTATATGGTGCTAGAATTGGAATTATACCTAAGGTGATTTCAGCGATGAAAGCTCGAAAGTTATTAAGGAAAGGAGAGAATATGACATTTCTAGTAAATATTGTAGCAACGAACTCCTGTGGTCCAACATTGGATGATATGCCAGTAGTATGTGAATACAAGGATGTATTCCCAGATGATTTACCAGGACTACCCCCAGATCGCCAGTTGAAGTTTACTATTGATTTAATACCAGGAGCAGCGCCTGTTTCGAAAACACCTTACAGAATGGCACCAAAAGAATTGCAAGAGTTAAAGGTACAATTACAAGAACTATTGGATAAAGGGTTAATTCGACCAAGTGTGTCACCGTGGGGTGCACTAGTGTTATTTGTGAAAAAGAAAGATGGATCGTTGAGGATGTGCATTGATTACCGGGAATTAAATAACCTTACCATCAAGAATAAATATCCACTTCCCAGGATCGAAGACCTATTTGATCAGTTAAGAGGAGCCTGTGTATTTTCTAAGATTGACTTGAGATCAGGATATCATCAAGTGAAGATTAAGGAAAGTGATGTTCCGAAAACAACGTTTAGAACTCGATATGGTCACTACGAATTTGTGGTGTTACCATTTGGACTTAGCAATGCGCCCGCTATTTTCATGGATTTGATGAATCGAGTATTCCACTAATATTTGGATCAGTTTGTGATCGTCTTTATTGATGATATTCTGGTATATTCAAAAAGTCAAGAGCAACATGCAAAATATCTTCGGATTAGCTGGAAACTCTGAGAAAAGAGAAATTGTATGCTAAATTCAAGAAGTGTGAATTCTGGTTGGATAAGGTTATATTTCTTGGACATGCAGTTTCGGCTTTTGGAATAGAAGTTGACCCAACAAAAGTAGAAGCTGTAAACCAATGGAAGACACCAACCAATGTAAAAGAAGTCAGGAGTTTTCTTGGATTAGCAGGGTATTATCGAAGATTCATTGAAGGAATTACTCGGATTGCAAAACCCTTAACTCAGTTGACTCTGAAAGATACAACGTATGAATGGACAGAAGAATGTGAAAGAAGTTTTCAGGAATTAAAGCAAAGACTAACAACAGCCCCAATTCTTACAATTCCTGAAGGTACGGAAGGATTTACAATATACAGTGATGCTTCTAAACAGGGATTAGGATGTGTGCTTATGCAGAATGGAAAAGTAGTGGCGTATGCATCAAGACAATTGAAACCACATGAGAAAAATTATCCTACACATGATTTGGAGTTAGCAGCAATTGTTCATGCACTCAAAATTTGGAAGCATTACTTATACGGAAATAAATGTCAGATTTACACAGATCATAAGAGTCTGAAGTATATCTTCGAACAGAAGGAGTTAAACATGAGACAAAGAAGATGGTTGGAGTTGGTAAAGGATTATGATTGTGAGATACTATACCATCCCGGAAAGGCAAACGTAGTAGCCGATGCTTTGAGTCGCAAAGAAAAGGTCAGAATCAATACTTTGGTAGTGAAACCAACCTTGAAAGAAAGGATAGCAAAAGCTCAGTGTGAAGATACATTCTTGGAAAAGATGAAACAGAAAATCAAGGAAGGAAAAGCGAAGGAGTTTTCGACACAAGAAGATGGTACTCTAGTATGTCAAGGAAGAATATGTGTACCAGAAAAAGAAGAATTTAAGAAAGAAATATTGGAAGAAGCACATTGTACACCATATTCAGTTCATCCTGGAGGAACCAAGATGTACCAAGATTTGAAGAAGATATTTTGGTGGAAAAATATGAAGATAGATATTGGTAATTTTGTACAGAAATGTTTGACCTGTCAACAGGTGAAAGCTGAGCATCAAAGACCATCAGGATTGTTAAAACCACTTGAGATTCCGGAATGGAAATGGGAAAATATTACGATGGATTTTGTGGTAGGATTACCCAAGTCAATGCAAGGGAATGAAGCTATTTGGGTAATTGTTGACAGATTGACCAAAACAGCACATTTCTTACCAATAAAGATGACATTTACATTGGACAAGTTGGCTCAGATTTATATCAAAGAAATTGTCCGGTTACATGGAGTTCCAATTTCTATTGTGTTAGATAGAGATTCACGATTTACATCAAAATTCTGGCACAGTCTTCAAGAGGCAATGGGCACTAAATTGGAGTTTAGTACAACCTTTCACCCCCAAACAGATGGTCAATCAGAACGAACAATTCAAACTCTGGAAGATATGTTAAGAGCTTGCATTATTGATTTTGGAGGAAGTTGGGAAAGATATTTGCCTTTGGTGGAATTTGCTTATAACAACAGTTATCAGACTACAATTAAAATGGCACCATACGAAGCATTGTATGGAAGAAAGTGCAGATCTCCACTGTATTGGGATGAAATTGAAGAAAAGGGGTTATTGGGACCGGAATTGATCGAAGAGACTACTAAGGTAGTAAAGAAAATCAAAGAAAGAATGCAAGCAGCTCAAAATAGACAGAAAGCATATGCCGATAGACGAAGGAAAGAATTGAGCTTTGAGGTCGGAGACAAAGTATTTTTAAAGGTATCACCAATGAAGGGAATTTTCCGATTCGGGAAAAGAGGAAAGTTAAAACCCAGATACATTGGACCTTATGAAATTTTGGAACGAGTTGGGGATTTAGCTTACAGGGTAGCATTACCACCAGCCTTGGCAGGAGTACACAATGTATTCCATATTTCTATGCTTCGGAAGTATATACCTGACCCTACCCACATAGTAAACCAACCTGAACTAGAAATCGATACCAACCTAACCTATGAGGAAGTTCCTATAGCCACACTTGACAAAAAACTTCATAGATTAAGAAATCGAGATATTCCAATGATTAAGGTCCAGTGGAATAAACATGGAAAGGAAGAAGCCACTTGGGAAAGAGAAGACGAATTCTTAACAAAGTACCCCTACCTCAGTAATTACGGTAACACTTGAAATTTCGAGGACGAAATTTTTTTTTTGGGGGTAGACTGTAATACCCTAAGTTTTCATGTCCATATTTGCTTCACTAAATATTTTGTGATATTTTATGAGCTTATATGACACATTTATATTTGAATTTATGCATGGGCACAATTATATGTTTAATTGCTCGATACTTGCTATTAATTTATTATT
>JAPKLY010001820.1:0-18385 GCA_026898435.1 Prunella vulgaris
TGGGGATAGAAAATAATTTTATAGAATATGAATGATTTTTCTTACATAAAATGACTTGAGTACAATGGTATTTATAGGATATGCCAATCATGAATCTGCCTCCATACATGAACTAGAATTAATGACGATACATATGAAATCAAGGTGCATGTATTCAAAGGTACATTAATTCAGAGATGTATCATGAACCTATTAAATGCAAATTATCCAGTCAACACTTTATTGCAGAAAACTTCAAATGCCTCCTTGAGAGCCTACATACGCAAAAAGGAAGAAAATTGGTGAGTCATTTCTGGCTGCAGTAAGGACCAAAGCCAAAAGAAATTAAACAATTAATTATTCTAACCTTGTGGAAAAGCGAGTGATTTAGAAAACAGTCATTCACATATATGCTATGAATTTTTCATGGAGCTCAATTACTTTTCTGACAAATACCTGTATTACATATACAAGTTGACCTCAAAAAACTGTAAAACCATGTAGAAAAGGGTTGCATCTAGATGTTTGAGATTATGTTACCTGCTCCTGTATTCCGACAATATCTTTCTTTTCTGCCTGTAAAAGGAATTATGGAATATTAGAAATATGAACATATAAAATAATATGAGCCTAGGCGAGGATAATAAGGAATGCTTCCTAAACCACAACATAGAGGTAGTCAACGCCCCCACGCCCAAAAAAGCACATCTAAATTGGATTAAATAAAAAAAGGCAGCAGAATAATCTGCTCTTTTAAGTTTCAGACGAACTGGAGAACATGAGATACGATAACTTTTCCCTTACAAAGTAAAGAAAGTTTTGTATTTCGAGCAAAACTCCAAGGCTTTACTACTGAAATTACTAAACCAAACTTTAGATGTATGCCAGGCCCAATTTTACAGATAATTTTCCTATAAATTCAACAGATATAACACTAGATTTATTGAAAAGAAATATTACGTAAAGGGGTCATTTTTCCATTTAATTTTATGAGCATCGACATGCCTCTCCAATTTGTAATAATTTAATTGCATTGACCCCAAAAATTCGTAGCTTCTACACCTGTGAATGAATTTGAAAAAGATATGGGAAAATGTGACAAAAATATATAAACCTAAAAACAAATTGCACACTTTCTATCTTTTGAAAGAAACAAAACTCTCCTTGAACCCTTTAAACAATTTTGGGGCTTTGTTCGAAGTCATTTTCCATTTTTTTTCCTTTTCATATATTGAAGATAAAATATGTTAGTCAGGGTAAACAAAATTATTACAAAAAAAATGAAGATTAATAAATGTTCTATATCATGCCCTTCATTCTTTAATTCTCTATCTTTGAATAAGATTAAAATCTTATAGTTTTTCTTAATTTTATTAAAAAACAATAGTGAATATAAACTGTTGGTGAAAAAGACCAATGTTTCAATTATTAATTCTGAAATAAATTTTAACCCTTGGTATTGCCTAATCATTGACATAATTAAAACTTGTTTTAATGATTATTAATGAAGCTAAATTTAAAGGAGGAAGGTCAGAATTTCATTAGCAATAAAATTGTTAAAAACGGAGTTGGAATATTTATTCCTTGGAACATAAAAAAAATGCAAACATGTCCAACAAAATATCAGATCATACAATAATATGTTATGTTTTACTTCTTTGGGTGAAAATATCGACATGAACATCAACAGTGGAAGAGCACCACCTGTTTTCAAACTTCATGGGCAGAATTACTACAGAGTAGGGGGTCTACTACCAAAAATAAATGGGGAGCCAAAGTTTGCTCAATCTTTATATATACGACACAGAGAATGAAATACAGAATAGAATCAAATCTGTCAGGTAAATACTCAAATATTAAACTCTATCCAACAACAACACCAAGATAAATAACTAAATAAATAATATGAATTTTTTTGCAGGAAAGAACATAACATAAATAGTCTCCACGCAAAAATTATTGCAACTTTGAAGACAACACTTGATGAAAACAATGTGTTAGTCAAAATATTCAGAAGGGCAAGAGAGGAAATGCAACAATAAGAAACTCCCAACGTTAGAATAAAACTGATTGGTCGAAGAGGAGGAGACGCAAGGAGATATAACCTACCTTCTACATCAGAAGTTGCGACATTAATTAAAGACGATGTTAGGGAATTAAACTCAGATCTATTCGGGATTTACGCTAAATACAATTTTAAGCCTACAATTAATATCATGATTTAAACCTAATTAAATCAAATAATTGTATGCCCAACAACAGGCTTTGCATACAAAACATATGAACATATAATATCACGTAAAGCCCTAAACATGCGGAACTAAGGGATTTAGTGAATTATACCTCTTGAAAAGGCAGTTTCTGAGACAAAAGGCGTCCTTATTGAGCTGCTTTCGCAAGGCTGTTGAGATCAAAGGCGTCCTTTTGAGATCCTCTAGAGCCAGATAGTATCAACAATGAACTTGAAGGCGTCCTTCTTGAGACCCTCAACTTGACAAACACAAAAGCCTTCTCAAGTATTCCCTTATCCTTATTCGTACACTCGGTGGGAGGCCACATGAATAATAACAACACAAGGAAAGAAAAATATTTGTTGCCCAAGAAGCTGTGATTTTCGAAAATCACCTTAATAATAATGAATGAATAGAAGTCTTGTATCATCTCATATTTATAATGAGAATACAAGATCTTGAATATCTAATATTTCAAATCTTGATTATCATGAATATTAAATATTCTAATCTTGATAATCTTGAATATTAAATATTCAATTCTTGATCTTTCTTTCTATCCTAATTTTTGAAAAATTCAATATATACATAATTCCATGAGATCTTGATTTTATTAGATATTCTTGTATTCAAGATACATATCTATTTTTCATAAAATCTCTCATTTATTTAATATATATAATTTTTGAAAATTGCTATTATTTAGGTCCAAAATTATTTCATTTATTTTAATCACCTTATTCATTGTTGGACATTTAATTGGGCTCCTTGATGGGCCTTTAGGAGAATTAAGATTGGACCTCCTAATGGGCCTTGAATTCTAACATTGAGCCCAATGTCATTCAACTCATTAACATTAATCTCACTCCACTATAGGATTAATGTTGCACTATCCATCTTAACCCATATTACAATCATATGGCTCCCGGTCATTATTTCTCGTGTTTAAGATTCTCTTGTCCGTTAATTAATCAAGCCACTGAACGCTTTAATTAATTTAACATCTTAACCTTAGAGTAAGGACAACTCTTCTTTATCATCATACCGGAAATAAATTCCACTTGCAAGATTTAGTATGACGAACGTTTAGAGCCCACCAAGGGGATCCAAAAACACACGTTCCTCTGTATTAAATCTTAGCAACTGTCATGTTCTCAATGGCATCACCCAAGATGCAAAGTATTGAGTCTTATTGACTCTCTACCCATAACAAAATAAAGTGCCACGCACAGATCACACACAGTCCTATTTAAGGGATAGAGGTTTAGAAATAAACGACCACTGAGGTCTAACTCTTCACCCCATAAATCAGTACGGAAGAATTACCTCTCTGTAGGTCCTCTTCAATGCATCATCATGCACTAGTGCAATCCCTTGGTCAAGATAAGTCAATCTGGGATCTACACATCAACCGTTTACCAATGGGGTGTTCAAATCCCATCTAGGTTGTGAATTTTAGTACTTGTCACAAGAAACTGATAATGTGATCTTGCTGTGAGTTATCTGGGGATCACCACATTTATCTATAGTGTAACTTGTACTATTATATGAACGGATTGCAATAAATAAATAACATTCATATTTATCTACAGCACAATGATAAAAGATTTATTTCAGATAAAGCTCAAAGATTCAGTTTAGTTATACAAAGTAAAAGCATACTTTCTAGTATAACCCTAACAGACGATGTGGATGACAACTTGGGAGAGAGGGACATATTGGTAGAGACACAAACTGGAGAATTGCAGCCCATAAACCAGTTAAACCCTGCTTACCTTGGACTGCAATACCCACTTCTGTTCCTTTTTGGCGAAGATGGCTACAGAGAAGATATTCCATTTTCACTAACAACATCATCAAGTTCCAAAGGAAGAAAATGAGTTAGCATCAGAGAATACTTTTCATATCGATTACATGAAAGAGACAAGGAACCCTCAACAATCTTGCACACTAGAAGACTTTTTCAGCAATTCTTGGTTGATGCATAAACGATGGTAGAATCAGCGAGATTGACATATATTTGGACTCATCAAAAGCCATTGCGGTATGAGTTGTACAGTGGTCTCAACGATGCGCTTTTACGTGGAGACACAAACCTGTCCACTCAAGGAAAGAGGATCATAATGCCATCTTCTTTCACAGGAGGGGCGAGATACATGATCCAAGACTATCAAGATGCCATGGCTATTTGCAGATAGATAGGATATCCAGATTTATTCATAACATTAAAGTGCAACTCGAAATTGCCAAAGATTACTCGATTCGTCGAAAGCAGAGGTCTTAAACCTGAAGATCGTCCAGATATAATTTGTAGAGTTTTCAAAATGAAACTGGACGCCCTGATGAAAGACCTACGACAAAAAAAGATTTTCGGAAAGGTCAGAGCTGGTAAAAAACATAAATCTCAATTTCTAACAAAAATATACTTTAAGACGTATTACATAAACTAACTTTTGAAACACAAATAATGAACAATAATATACACTGTGGAGTTTCACAAGTGTGGCCTCCCACATGCTCACATCCTGTTGTTCCTTGATAAGAAGGACAAAACCACAACAGCCACTGATATAGATCGCCTCATTTCAGTAGAAATACCAGATAAGGAAACCGATCCAGTATACTACAATGCAGTATGAGAGTTCATGATGCACGGACCTTGCGGGATTGCAAGTAAAGACTCCCCTTGCATGTCAGATGGGTGATGCACCAATCATTTTCCAAAAAAATCTGTAGCCACGATAAATGTCGATGATGAAGGATTTCCAGAATACAGACGAAGAGATAATGGAAAAACAATTATCAAGAAAAACATTGAGCTGGACAATAGATATGTCGTTCCATATAATCGATATCTTCTCCTAAATTTTGGAGCTCACATGAATGTCAAGTGGTCCAACCAATCACGATCCATCAAGTATTTGTTCAAATACATCAACAAGGGACACGATCGTGTTACTGTATCTTTCTACCAGAGCGCGAATGAAGAGTCTTCTAGAAGAAATGTGGATGAGATCAAAATGTACTACGATTGTAGATACGTCTCATCATTCGAGGCTGCTTGGAGGCTATTAGGATTTGAGATCCAGTACAAAAACCCTCCGGTTGAACGTCTGAGCTTTCACCTTCTAGATGAGCAGAGCATTATCTTTTCAGATCCAGACTCATTATACGAAGTCCTGGACCATCCTTCTGTAAATTGCAGCTTATTTTTAGCTTGGTTCAATGCAAATAGAAAAAACCCTGAACTCACAAAAGATCTGACTTATGCAGAATTCCCAACAAAATTTGTCTGGAAACAAGTAGAAAGAAAATGGGTACCTTTACAAAAAGGATTCTCACTGGGAATGATTTTTTACGTACCACCAGGAAGTGGGGAGAAATACTACTTAAGATGTCTTCTCAATGTAGTAAAAGGACCAAAGTGTTATGATGACCTGAAAAAGGTTAATGATGTGCAACATACTACTTTTCGTAAAGCTTGGTACGCATTGGGCATGTTGGAAGACGATATAGAGTACATTGACGGAATCATTGAGGCAAGCCAATGGGCAACAACACAGTCTCTGAGGTATTTATTTGCAACTCTCATGAATTCCAACTGCCTGAGCCAACCAGAGAAGGTATGGGACACGTTTTGGACATATTTATCTGATGATATTTTGTATAATCAACGCCACACATTTTAACATCAATGTACCCAAGTTTATACATGTCAAAATATATTTGTATAAAGTTATTAAAAATAAAAAAACAAACGTATATGTTTTTTAAATTTAAAATTAATACAATTCCAGGATTGATGTTGAGCGATGCGGAAAATCAAAATCTGGCTCTGTTGGATATAGAAAAGATCTTGCGAGGCTGGAGAAAAAGCTTGAAAGATTTTGAAACAATGCCTGTTCCAGAAGATGTGCAATCACTGGGTTGTGGCAATAAATTGGTAAATGATGAGATGCGATACGACCGTACAATATTGACAATGGAACATGCACAACTATTACACAGCTTGACAGACGAGCAACACTCTGTGTACGAGACAATAATAAGTGCAGTGGAGACAAATAGTGGGGGAGTTTTCCTTGTGTATGAATACAGAGGAACAGGAAAAACTTTTATATGGAAAACTCTGTCAGCAGCTCTACGATCAATGGGAGAGATAGTGCTCAATTTTGCATCAAGCGGAATCGCATCTCTCCTTCTACCTGGGGGAAGAACAGCACATTCCCATTTTTCAATTCCACTGAATCCAAATGAGGACTCAACATGCAACATCAAACAAGGAAGCCACCTTGCAGAGCTTATTGGTCGCTCTAAACTTATAATTTGGGATGAAGCACCAATGATGAACAAACATTGTTTTGAGGCGTTGGACAAAACAATGCAGGATATTCTGCGGTTTACTAATCCAAATAGCAACGAATTGTCATTTGGAGGGAAGACAATTGTTTTTGGAGGAGATTTCCTCCAGATATTACCTATAATCCCAATGGGAAGCAGGGCTGATATAGTTCATGCGACAATAAATTCATCCTACCTTTGGAGAAACTGCAGCGCGCTGCGATTGACTAGAAACATGCGGCTACAGAACCAAAATAATGAGATGGAGGCTAAAAAAATAAAACAATTCTCAGAATGGATTTCAACCTTTGGAGATGGAACCATCGGAGAACAGAATGGCAGAAGAGCAGAAATTGAAATTCCAGAAGACATTTTACTAAGCAGCTTAGATGATCCCATACCAATAATTGTAGATAGCACATACCCTTCGTTCAGTAATAGAGACATTGATAGAAAAATTCTTCAAGATCGAGCTATACTGGCTCCGACTCTCGATGTGGTAGCCTCGGTCAACAACTACATGATTTCATTGAACACTGCTGAAGCGACAGAATATCTTAGTTCTGATAGCGCATGTAAATATGACTCTAATGTGGATTTGTTGGCTGATGTGCATACACCAGAAGTTTTAAATGGAATCACATGTTCAGGCGTTCTGAATCACAAGTTAACTTTAAAAGTCGGAACTCCAGTAACGTTGTTGTGGAACATAGATCATTCAATTGGACTGTGTAATGGCACGAGATTGTTTGTCACGAAGCTCGGGTCCCACGTACTTGAAGCAGAAATCTTAACTGGAAGCAACGCTGGACAGAGGGTGTTGATTCCAAGAATGACTCTAACTCCATCAGACACAAGACTCCCGTTCAAGTTTCAAAGAAGGTAATATCCATTGATGGTCTCTTATGCAATGACGATCAACAAAAGTCAGGGGCAATCACTCAAGAATGTCGGACTCCTTTTGAAGCGACCAGTCTTCAGTCAAGGGCAATTGTATGTTGCAGTATCTAGAGTTCCTAATAGAGAAGATTTAAAAATTTCTATATGTGATGACGACGGTAAAAGCAAAATGACAACTACCAATTTAGTTTACAAAGAAGTATTTAATAATTTATAAAAAGTTAGGTCTTTAAATATTATTTAAACTTTACAAAGATATGTAATAAATAACACATATCTTGCCATGAAACGCACGGGTGAAAAACTAGTATTAGTAACAAAAAATGCCTGGAGAGAATAATGTTCTATGAGAAATTGATAATTGTATAATTGATATGAAGAAGTAGTCTAGGTTGGTTTGTATATCTTTTAGGTTGGGAATGTACTTTGGTGTGAAGAATTAGGTACATATTTTTGGGATATATATCTTTTGTTATTGACTGACAATTTTTACTTTCTCAAATTAAACATGAATTACGTACATATTTTTGGCATATATATTTTTGAGATATATATATTTTGTTATTGACAGTCAAAGTTAAAATATGGAACCTAACAAAATAAGTATCTAAGCTACTTTAACCCTACAAGAAGTTATGCTTTTATAAAACAAAACAAAAAATTAGACTTGTTCGAATTTGGTTGCAAACTAATCAACAAAATAGAAGTCCAGTGGGTGAATTAGTCTAACTCGTTTTTTAGAAGTGTAAGAAATGAGTGTATGCTTTGGAAATAATCAATTATGCAAGTTTTGAAGTTCCAATCAATAAATATTAAATGTTATTCGAACTAAAATATTAAACATAAGGAAACAAAAAGAGATTTGTTTACTGATTTAATTTTTTTATTCTTAAAAATTTTATAAGCTTGACCAACCACATCTTATAAAATATATAAAATTATTCAACAATAAGTTTTATTATAAAAAAAATTAATATTATTAAAAGCTTTTAAATATATAAAATATGTAATTTAATATATTTGAACTATGAAAGGTGTGGGTGTGTGGGTGTTTATTCTGTTTTGCAGAATGTTGTCAAGAATGCTGAAACATTTTTAGACAATATATACACAGCGGAACACTTAAACAAAAATTGCAAATGAAACTAAAAAATTTTCATACACCATAATTAGTGTATGAGTGCCGCAGGGCAAAATTTCACTAATAAGAATAGTGATTACTAATCAGATCTGACACATGAGATCTACACGAGCGAACATACGCCTTAAATACAATCTATGAAGTTGTATTCTAAACCTATTTCGAGGATATTCAAACTTTATAGAAGGTTGTGTATTGCAAAACGTTAAAAGCTGTTAAACAATACTGTTGTGAAGCATGAAAAGCTCCCAAACACCATGAAGAAAAAGAACTCTAGACCTAGACATGTGGTATCGACTGGATCGTGTTTTCCTTCTCTTAATTTGTACATCCCTTGCATCCTTTATTTATAGGCAACGTGATATGCTAGCTCAGCATTCTCTAGATCACGGTAGAGGGATCTAGAGACTTCCTTTCCACTAGCTCCACTACCTTGTAACCGCCTGATAACCGCTCATGATGTCTTCCAATACTCACTCTAAAAATGCAACCGCTTGACCTTTTCGGATTTGGTCTTCAATCTGCAAGTTTAAACATTGAAAGACAACATTTGATAATCGGAGTTAGTGTTTAGGAGTACAAAAGGGTAAATTATAATGTTGTCTTACCATGTTGCAATATATTGCACAACATTAGGCAAACATCAACAATCTCCCCCAATTCGGCCTTTCTACTACAACACACTAATTAGGGTCATAATTGCATCATTTTTTCTATCATTTCTATATGGTTTTGAGGATCTTATGTTCATATTTGACCCTATTATGTTATATATTGTGCATTTAACCCTTTTTGGCTAGAAAATTATGATTATAGGTGAAAACAACCAAAATGAGGAAGAAACGAGCAAGTTTGATAAAAGTCTGAAATTCTGGAGTTAAACCAATGGGTGCAAATGATATACCATGTCGAAGTGTTCGAAGAGAGGGTCGCAACGAAAAAGAATCGAGTCAATCGGAGCTCTAGAACTAAAGATATGGCGAAAATGAGAAGTCGAGGATCGACCGTCACGGACCTAACTTTGGTCGGCCTCGGAAGCGCTTTGGTTGGCCTCAGAAGGCCTTTAGTCGCACGCTAGACGTTCGCACGAGTAAGCGGACGACCATGGTCAGCTGGCTAAGTGCCTTGGTAGCGCGGTGCACAGATTTTTGAATTTACAGGGGCAAGTTTGTCTTTTGCGCGTTTAAGTGAAGGGTATCATGGTAAATGCATGGAGGGTACTATTAGTACTTCAAACTCAGATTTCCAAGGACATTCTCTTCATTCTCTCACTTTCCATTTCTTAGATTCTTCTTAGATTAGGGAGGTTGATGGAAGTTACTAAGTGGGTTTACTAGATTCTTCATCTTCAAATTTTGATTACTTTTGATCCGTCCAATAGATTTTCGATCCATTTGTTCCTGCGTACTCGTCTACATTCAAGCTACATTTGTCCGGTTCAATTTAGTTTTTCGCTTCTATGATTAAGAGTTAGCAATTGGAGATTTGTAGCTAGTTTTCTAATTCCACTTGTATTGGTAAGTTTTCATTGATTCCTTTTGTAATTGAGATTATATATGATCTTTACATTGTTCATTGTAGTAGTTAGTTCCCAATTAGCCATGGGTTAATTCTCTTATGCATTGGTGTATGATTCCTATGGAGTAATACGGTGCTATTGTTGATCTTATGATTGTCATGAGTGATTTCTCTATATTGATGATTTGACTGAATGCTTTGTATCCTTAATTGATTGTTTGGGCCATTAGGGATTTAGCAACATATTAGCATTGAACTTTTCCCTTAATCCTCTTATTATAAGGCAATGCATGCTAGGTTTTTTATGAAATTCCTAGGATAATGAGAATTGTTCCTTTGTGAATAGGCACTACAATTAGAGCTTTAATGTGAATTTAGGGAAACCTATGCACCTTAATGAGGCCTTGCCAAATTGATTATCCAATTGATCATACATGATTAAGTGATATGAACACCATATGAAACTGTTTGCCAAAATCGTGTATGATTTCCATGCAAGCGTATGTGGTCATTGTTGTCGTGGCAAGTTAACCAAGTTAAATATCAAACACAGGGAAACGATGCGATATCAAGCAAGTATTGAATGTTCACAAATGTTCTAGCTAGTGAAAACAAGAAAAGATCATGGTTTTCTTTCTACTTCACAAAGCAAAGTAAAAGCTAACTATTACCTCAAAGAAGTGAGCAACAGTGGTGTGTACATGGAAGTAATCCTACTATGGTTCCTCTAGTGTCCTATCCATCCTAGCACGCAAAAGATTTCTAGGTGTCTTAATCAAGCCAACTAGGGTCTAGATCTCTCTAATAACACAAGCTTAAGGGCTCTATTGGTTGTCTAGATCTCTCTACAACTCCCAACACTCTAATTAAGAGGTCTAGGCTAATATGCGATTCTCAATGGTCATACAAGCCAAATACCTAACACTTGGTACGCATATAGTTCTTATAGCTCAATTCTCATTTCATAGCTAACCAAATGGGCACATACAATCCAATTAAACATCCCAAGAATTCATGCAAGTCGTTAATAAGAGAACTAATCCATCAAGACCACTAATTCATGCATAGGATTAACAAGAACTAAATTCACCATAGTATTCATGCAACCATGAAACAAGGATATTAGCCCATGGCTAATTGGAATTGGAAATCAACAATTAACATTCTAAACAACATTATAGAACACTAAAACAAGAGAATTAAAGGAAATCTTACCATATGTATTGAAATTAAATACAATCTACAAACCTCCAAAATTCTAGGTCTTGATCCAAAGCTCAAAATACAAAAATGAACTGCAAGAATTAATCTCTAATTACTACGAGTATGCAGGAACAAACGAATCTAAAATCCGACAGACGGATCAAAAGTTATGGAAGAAAGAAGATTGAAATCTAATGAAGAACCCACTAAGTAACTACCTAATTCTCTCTCTAAACTAATCTAAGAAAATGGAATAATGAAGATTTTCCTTGAAAATCTGATCCTTGAGGTATTTATAGTGCCCACAATGTTTAGTCCAAAGTGCCCTTCATTAAAACACGCAAAAAGACGAAATAACCCTCAAATTTGTGAAGAATCGAGCATGTGCACGATCCTATGCTTGTAGTCGCACGAATCAGATTGTGCTTGTGTGCGCGCGGCTCCTTCAGCGCACGAACTAGAGAATGGGTGCACGAACCGTAGCTTGTGGTTGCACCAACCCAATCTTGTGAGTGCACGATCCCAACTTGCCCCGTTCGATCGATCCTCGACTTCCTCGTTTCCTTCATATCTTGAGTTCTAGAGCTCCGACTGACTCGATTCTTTTTCCATTGCGACCCTCTCTTCAAAATCTTCATCATGTTATATCTTTTGCATCCATTGGATCAACTCACAAATTCTGAATTTTTACGAACTTGCTCGTCTTTTGCCAGTTTTGCTCGTTTTCACTATAAAACACAACTTTCTAGCCAAAAAGGGTTAAATACACAAAGTATAGCATTTTAGGGTCAAATATGAATATAAGCACATCAAAATCATAGATAAATGGATGCAAAAAGATGCAATTATGACCTTAATCATACCCCCAAATTAGATTGTTGCTCGTCCTCGAGCAACGAAGCGATAAGATAGGGGAATAATTGTATCAATGAAGCATCAAGTACAAGATCAAATGTCATGGAAGTATCAATCAATATCAAGCAAGTCTAGAATGCAATCTCATCTAATCAACCATCAACAATGAATCAATAAGCAAGATATCAAATCAATGAGTCAAGATCCTCACAAGATAAGTGTTTAGCTCACCACTCAAGGGTTTGAGGTTCTCTCAATCATCACACCACATACACAAACTACCATAAGCTTGGCTCAAGTCCTAAATTCTCCACCACTTGAATGACAAATCATTCACACATCATTGAGGACTTTCCTAAGGTTGTAGTGTTGGCTCTTTGGTAGGGAAGGAACATATGGATAAAAGTGACAAAATATGATTAGTAAAGAATAGAAGGAATCAAAGTAGAGATCATATCTTCATGCAATGTTGCACACACTCTTCATGCTCTTTCAAAATCAAATTTTTCAAAGATTATTCTTCCCTTTTTGACAAGTTGTGATCATACTCACAACAAAAGTCAAACTTGACCATATTTTTGTAAAAAGTCAACCTTTTTCTAGTCCTTGCTAGCACTTGCCTTTGAACCTTCTTTTCACATCAATCCATGCATACTTGAATTTCTTTCCACCTTGGCCACCAAGTTCTTCATGAAATCACCAATCTTCCTTCCTTCTTTTCACTCTACTAATCATAGGGACAAGAGAGTTCCAAAAATGAAGGAAAATGGCTTAAAGTGTGGTTAGCCAAAGGAATGGTCTATAGGCACAAAATGGTAAGCAATGGGTCATAATATCATTGGTAGGCTCATATGGCAAAGTGGCTCAATATAGATCAAAGAAATGCCTCAAATTATATCATGTGAAATCTTCATCTAATGTGGCCTCAAATAAGACCAAAGCCAAGCTCTAGAGTATAATGCACATGTGTGGAACTCACATCAAAGAATATCATCCGTTCAAGATTAAAATGGGCATAAATGGCTCAAAACTCACGGCTTTAGGTGATCATGACTCATATCATATCAACATGCTCAAATCATCAAAGTCTCAAGAATCATAGAATCAATCACAAACTAAACAAGACATGAAATAAATAATAAGTCCACTACATCTAACATGAACTATCAACTCATCCACACAATCATAAACATATCTCATGCCTCATAGCTCTAAACTAGAAACATCATGGCAAAAATCAAAAAGCAAACGCAAGGCATCAACATAAGCATAAGGTCATAAAACATAAGAGAGCACTAAAAATCATCAAAAGCATAGCATTGCAATGAGATTTACGAAACGAACACACCCCCTAAACTTTTTTGGACCACGGGTCTAAAAAGTTTGGGAAAGAGTGAAGAAAAGATCATGCAATGCTCCAAATAAAAGCACAATACAACAAGAATCAACACATAAGCTCAAAATAGCAATCTACAATCACTCTATAATCTGAACAAGCAATCACAATAGAACAAAGTAACATGAGGAAAAGGAAGCAAGTAAACAAGCATAAGTAAGAAAGGAGTATAGAAAATATACCTATGGAAGGAAGTGAAGAGTAGAAATGTAAAGCTTGAGTTCCAAGAATTTTCCTCTCCTCCTCTCATGTGTTTTGGAAGAGTGTGTGCAAGAATGTGGTGTAAAATATGTGTGTTTGTGTGTGGAAAATGGTGTACAATGGTGTAGGAAGAAAGTGTGGCCGAAACAAGAAAAATGGTGAGTATGCCTTGCCTTTGGACCCGCGCTCGATCATGCCTTGACAGGCTTTCGGACGGCTCAAGGCTGTCGCTCAGACGCTGGATTGGCTTCTTGGTTGAGCGGTTTTTTCCGCTAAAGCCGTGGCGAACCGCTCAGACACCCGTAGGCCAGCGCTCGGTCGCCCTTAGCTAGCCGCTCGGACGGAGCACTTTTTCCATATTTTCGAAATTAATTTTCCTACACCACTTCAAACAATTTTTAACCACCACAAACATCATCAATCATAATCACATAGCCCATATGAAGAATGATCACACACCCCCCCCCCCCCCAAAAAAAAAAAAAAAAAAACTTTTTCGGATAGAAAATCCTAAAAATATGGAAAAGAATGATGAATATGGCATAAGCTAAGCAAATAAGCACACATCCAAGTATTAGCAAGCACAACACTATCCAAAACCTATCCTACCATCTCAATATAAACTCCCCCAAACTATTCTTGCTTCAAATCCCTATCAAACTAAATAAAACAAACAAGAAACAAAACTATCAAACTAACAAAGCAACAAAATAAGCAACAATTTTGTAAGGATGGGTTGCCTCCCATCTAGCGCTTGGATTTAATGTCCCCTAGCCGGACGACACCGATGTTAGCTAAATGGCCAAGGATATATATCATTCCTCCCATTATATATCAATCTCAAAGCATCATGATCAAGGAAACAAGTAGGATTTCTACCCCATACCCCTACTTTCCTTATCATTTTGAATTTATAAGCACATGTAAAATTATCCTCATTTCTTCTCAAACCAATCCACCCCCATCTCCTACTATCAAAGATGTTCAACAGAATTCAAAATTCAATCTTATTATCAATTATATCAAGAGGCAAGATGAATTCACAATGAATAACATTATCAATTAAAGCATAAGTAGAAGAGTCTAAGGGTTTAGAAATGCTTATTTCTCCATTAAGCTCATCCTCCACTTCATCTTATTGTTCTTCTCCATTTATGCTCATGTCCCATAGTGGACCTTCATCTACTTCTTCTTGTACTTCCTCATTTCCTTCTCTTGAATCACCTCTTCCTTTCTCCTCCATATATTGTTCTTTCACCTCCTTTTCCTCCTCTTCTTGATTCCTAACCATGCATACACAAAAAGTGTCATACCCTATATCATCATAGAAAGAAATAATATCATAATCAATGTAATTGTAAAAAGGATTAGTAAAACTATTAAGATCGGAGGTATCTTGAACATGAGTAAACTTGATCGCTTCATAATCATCTTCATCTTCTTTGATCTCACTTAGGATTTCTCCATTACTACCATCAATATCATCAACAAGATGATCCCTATCAAAATCAAAGTGATCAATAAGATCATTGTACTCGTCATGCTCACCCTCATCTTCGTCATCCTCTTCACTCTCATAAAATTCTTTTTTTTTTTCCTCTTCCTTTTCACACTCTTCTCTTTTCTCTTCTTTTCCATCCTTCTCTTCTTCTTGATCCCTAATAAATGTAGCATGAGTAAATTTATAAGCAATATCATCATTAATAATAGGAATCTCATAGTCAATGTAAGCATGAGAAGGACCAATAGAAATTTTAGCATTGATTTATCTTGAATAGAAAGTGATTTAATCTTCTCATGATGAACATCATCTTCATCTTCCATATTCCCTTCTTCTTCATCATCTAGAGTACCCCCATCTTCCTCCTCACAAGTCTCATTGGCTTGGGTGTCCAATTGCTCCAATTGGAGAGCTAACTTCTCCATTCGCAACATACTAGCCCAATATTCCATTTGGAACTCCAAGATCGTGATTTGGTCACCTTGAGTTTTGAAAATTTTATCAAACTTCCTATTTGTCTCCTCAAAGCACCTTTCATCCTCCCTTTGAATTTCTTCAAGTTGATTGAGGATGTAAACTAGGGTATCATTAGTATGGCTTGATGGAGCTTCTTCATGATTGAAAGGCATAGAAAAGGATGAAGTATAGGAATATGGATCTTCATAAGAGTAGGAATTGGGAGGATAAGGATCATCTTGTAAAGGTGGTCGTTGATATGGGTAAGGTTGTCTCGTGGGGAATACGAGCAATGGTTGTATTCGCCCATCTCAATCGAATTCACTCCTACAAAAACAAGCAACTATCAACACACACCAAAAATAATTAACAACATACAAAGAAACAAAGAAAAACAAAGTAAACATCAATACAAGTCTAACAAAGTGATCATTTTCCCGGCAGTGGTGCCAAAAACTTGTTTGCCAAAATCGGGTATGATTTCCACGCAAGTGTACGTGGTCGTTGTTGTCATGGCAAGTTAACCAAGTTAAATATCGAACACAGGGAAACGATGCGATATCAAGCAAGTATTGAATGTTCACAAAGGTTCTAGCTAGTGAAAACAAAAAAAGATCATGGTTTTCTATCTACTTCACAAAGCAAAGTAAAAGCAAACTATCACCTCAAAGAAGTGACCAAGAGTGATGTGTACGTGGAAGTAATCCTACTATGGTTCGTCTACTGTCCTATCCATCCTAGCATGCAAAAGATTTCTTGGTGTCTTAATCATGCCAACTAGTGTCTAGATCTCTATAATAACACAAGCTTAAGGGCTCTATTGGTACTCTAGATCTCTCAACAACTCCCAACACTCTAATTAAGAGGTCTAGGGTAATATGCAATTCTCATTGGTCATACAAGCCAAATATCAAACACTTGGTATGCATATAGTTCTTATAGCTCAATTCTCATTTCATAGCTATCCAAATGGGCACATATAATCCAATTAAACATCCCAATCATTCATACAAGTCATTAATAAGAGAACTAATCCATCAAGATCACTAATTCATGCATAGGATTAACAAGAACTAAATTCACCATAGTATTCATGCAACCATGCAACAAGGATATTAGTTCATGTCTAATTGGAATTGGAAATAAAAAATTAACATTCTAAACAACATTATAGATCACTAAAACAAGAGAATTAAAGGAAATTGTTGGTCCCGAAATGAGTACAATCAGTGTATGAGGGGATACACTGATTACAGATTTTTCTAAAAGACTCAGAAAAATGCTCTAACACTCTCAGTCAGGATTTCCTGAATTACTCAGTGTGCTGAAGGTCCACAGGGGCAGCAGGGACAATTCAGTAACGAGTCGGATAAGCTGAGTGTGAGTAATGTGCTCGGAAGCTCAGTAGAGATAACAAACCTACTGACTGCTCGGAAGCAAGTCAGTTGGACTACTATCTCAGTGAGCTAGAGTACGTGCGGAAAGTGAGCCCTTAGTTTCTACTCATTTTAATTTCTGAAAACATTTTCTCTGAACTTGCTTAGTAAACTGGTGGTTAAGGCTGAGTGCACAGTATTAAGATTCAGGATGATTGATTCAGTCCTGCAGATAAAAACAATGCAGAATATTTAGTTTATTATGATGACAGTTATGATCCTGAACAAAGTAGTAAATCAACACACAGGGGACTTTTTAACGTGGTTCGGAGATAACCAACTCCAACGTCCACGACCTAATTTAACAGGAAGCTATCCTCAAAACCCTGAGGATAGGTACTTGGTTTTTACGTGCCAAGGGACACTAATAGCCAACTTCCTCTCTTAGGAACTGACCCCTGGGCGTTTTACAAGTCCCAGTCCTTCTAACCAACCAATCTCACACCCTGAGTGGTTTGGTATTCTGGTTTCCATCTAAGATAACTCTAGCAATACAAAATGTTGGGAAATCCCTTATATTTTGATGCCATTAAAACCAGTTGATCTTGGGAGGTCAGCTGATCAGCTGAGGTCAGATCAGCTAAGGATGGTCAGCTTAGGTGAAGGTCAGCTGAGGTGCCAGATATAAGCTGATGTCAGGTCAGCTGATGTCAGATCAGCTGAGGTTAGATCAGCTGAGGTCCAGGTCAGCTGATGTCAGACCAGCTGAGGTGCTGAAATTAGATGAGGACAAAATCAGCAGAGGAGCACCCAGATCAGCTGAGACACGTTCAGGACAGCTATGACTCAACATACCAGCTGAGCCCTGAACATATCAAACGAGGATCACGAACAGCAGCTGAGGTCATCTGAAGCTGTTGCATAGAAGATCTATTTACAGAAAGTCAATCATGTCAAGGGGACAAGATCACAGCAACATGATTTCCAGAATCATAGGCAATCAATCAAGTCAAATTAGATTGAAGATCAAGCCAAGATGGAAAGATATCAACTTGGAGACCAAGAATCAATCAATCACTTTGATTGATTGATTACATATTTATAGGGATTTCAAATTCTAGTCAACTCTAACGGCTAGTATTTTACACCTATAAATATGAGTACCATAGAGAATATTTATATAAGTTTTTACACAAGATCAACTAGTAGAATCGCTACACAATTCTCTTTGTACTCACACAACCCTACATATTTATTTATCATTTGTAAAGACTTTGTAGAAGTCTA
>JAPKLY010001820.1:19618-34366 GCA_026898435.1 Prunella vulgaris
CATCAGGGGTTTTGGGATCTAATCAAAATACTCAGATTGTCCCAACAGAAATCTTACCATATGTGGAGAAATTGAATACAATCTACAAAGCTCCAAAATGCTAGGTCTTGATCCAAAGCTCAAAATACAAAAATGAACCGCAGGAATGAAGCTCTAATTACTACGAGTATGCAGGAATAAACGGATCTAAAATCCAACGGACGAATCAACAGTTATGGAAGAAAGAAGATAGAAATCTAATGAAGAACCCACTAAGTAACTACCTAATTCTCTCTCTAAACTAATCTAAGAATATGGAATAATGAACATTTTCCTTTAATATCTAATCCTTGAGGTATTTATAGTGCCCACAATGATTAGTCCAAAGTGCTTTTCATTAAAACGCGCGAAAAGATGAAACAGCCCTCAAATTTGTGAAGAACCGAGCCTTTGCACGATCCTGTGCTTGTAGTCGCACGAACCGGATCGTGCTTGTGTGCGTGCGGCTCCTTCAGCGCACGAACTAGAGAATGGGTGCACGAACCCTAGCATGTGGTTGCACGAACCCTAGCTTGTGAGTGCACGATCCCAACTTGCCCCTTTTGATCGATCCTCGACTTCCTCATTTCCTTTATATCTTGAGTTCTAAAGCTCCGATTGACTCGATTCTTTTTCCATTGCGACCCTCTCTTCGAACTCTTCAACATGGTATATCATTTGCTTCCATTGGATCAACTCAAAAATTCTGGATTTTACGAACTTGCTCATCTTTTGCCGGTTTTGCTCGTTTTCACTACAAAACACAACTTTCTAGCCAAAAAGGGTTAAATACACAAAGTATAGCATTTTAGGGTCAAATATGAATATAAGCACATCAAAATCATAAATAAATGGATGTAAAAAGTTGCAATTATGACCCTAATCAGAAACATAGGATAGTACACTAATGCATATTCTCCAACACTTGCTCACATTTGCAAAAAGATGATAGATAGTTTACTATTCTTAACAAGCTTAGTAGATAATAAACCATTCCCTTTTATTACTTTGATAGTTTACATACTTGAACAACATACATACTTTGCAATCTCCCATCTCCCTATGTTCGATATTAAACTTGGTTACCTTATTACTCCTACTACGATCACGTACACTCGCGTGTTACACATTTTAGAACACACACCTTAAGTTGGAACATACAGAAATGTGTCAATAATAGAATATAACAAATCAACATCTAGCAAATGACATATCATTGCTAACCAAATTGGAACAGAAATATAAATGACAGAATTTTAAAGATTGTATCACTAAGCACCAAAACATGTGCTTAGGCAAAAAAACAGAAATATAAGTCCTAGAAACTATTGTTCAGACATCAAAAAATTTTCAAACTTTAATAAAATAGACTTAAATCTCCCCCTCAAATAAGTTCTTCATACATTACTCTGCCTCTGGTGCGGCAACATCTGCAGTAACATTTTCCTCGGCATTCAGGAAAGTAATATTTTCCTCACAATCTGGATATCAACATCAGCTACTTGATCAACAGGATTAACAATCTCCTCCAGAACTACTCCACTCTTTCTCTGACCAGCTTCATTCTCTGTCTCTTCTTCAAAAGCATCAACATTATCACCAACATCAGTAGCACTTACTCCCCCTGTTGGAGTAGAAAGAAGCTCCTCCAACTTGTTCTTTTAATTTTTCATCTCGGAGGGAGTGAGTTTAACACTGGTAATATTCTTCTGTAAAGCATTAATCTGTTAAATTATATAAGCAGAAGGCAATGTAACAAAAGTTATAGAATGATTAGGATCAATGTTTGCAGAGGATGTGCCAACATTTAGAGCGACATCAATAGGAAAAAATTCTCTTGGAGGTTGATCTGAGTTTTGATATGGTAAATCATTTACCCTTTGACCTGACACAATTAGTATATTTGAAATCGCAAAGCTTCCTATAAAACTTCTTATTGTCTCTTCTCTTGGATCCCTTTCAAATTCCTTATCTTCAATCAACTTGAAGATCAAACTTGGATATGGCAACAACCCTTTACCTTGAATATCTCCAACATTGGATAGAACATTGTTGAATATGGACTGTCGCAGCTTGAACTTCTTAAGATGGCCAATCTTAAACATCAAAACAACTTGTTCCCTTGTGAGAATTGTAGTATTTGAAGAAGCTAACCAATTGTACACACATAATTTATGTAGCACAGAGTAAAGACTTGTTAATCTTGCAGAAGAAATTCTATTTTCCCATGTATCTAAGTGTCCACCAGTGAGCACACTTATGACTTCATCCATGTTGTCAGTAGCAGGTTCTATCATAGACTTAGTTCTCAACAACTTATTAATCACCTTAGGAGTTAACATCAGTTTAACCCCTCTAAACCATACATTCCCATAATGTCTAGAGTTTGTTCTACCCATATATTCCATCAAGTTAACATAGAATTCATATACCCATTCATAAATATATGGTGTAGCAAATTCTAGGGCATACAATAATGACCTTTCCCTGAAAAATTCTAGTGTACACCTGCAGACTCTACTTGCAATGTTGTTGCTATCTCTGCGATGATGTTGGGATACAATCTGAGAATTTTGATTAGATCCAAAAACCCCTTGATGATTTGCCTAAGTACAGTTAGTCAGGATTGTTTAGATCAGGATTAGTCAGGTCAGGATAGTTTTTCTATTCACAGGTATTCAGTTCAGGGGGAACGTATTGAAGACTAAAGATTGATGGAGACGTCCCAAAGATCTGAAGTCAGAAGTGCATTTCATCCTGAAGATTAGAGTTAGTCCTGAAGACATTTGGTCTGAAGCTGAGTCCTGAAGAACCTGAAGATCCATCCTGAAGACAATCAGAAGATTCCCACTGATGATGTTCCGACTAAGTACTCTAAGCATGCTCAGGTCAAGATTCATCTAGTGAAGGCTGAAGTAGCTTGAGTAGTCAAGCTGAGTGTTTATTCACTGACGCTAATTATATATCCTGATGAAAAGCTACTGAAGCAACAGAAGTTAACATTTATGTTAACACTTGAGAATAAAAAGAATGTTAGTGATTTCCGTATAAGGCAAACGTTTATTCTGAGTAAAGATCAAGACACTTGGAGTTTAAATGTATGATGAAGCATAATGTCACATCACTTTTGGAATCGTTAGAAGGACGGCCAGTGGTGTGTCGACACGTAAGTACGGAGGACTGCGTGCATTTAATGTTCTCTGACCAGCAGGCGGCGACACAGAGCAGTTTCCCTTTTAAGCATTGGGAAAGGTCAACCAAGTACAAGCTAGCATGCATGTACCTAAAATAGGAAGATTTGAAAAGATCTCCTCCAACGGATCTATTTTGAATCAATCTGCAAGTTTAAATTTTTCTAGTGTTGTAGTAGGAATCAATCTGTATATTGCTTAGAGTGATAATCTTATCATTAGATTTGTTATGTTAGAAAGGATTATCACAACCATAGTTGGAAACCAGAAAACCAAACGCGTCAGTGTGTGAGAAGGTTGGTGAGAAGGACTGGGACTTATAAAACGCCAAGGGGTCGAGTTCCGTGGAGAGGAAGGAGGCTATTCATGCACCTTGGCACGCTAAAAACAAGCACCGATCCTCAGTGGAAGAGGATCGCTTCATGTTAAATCAGGTCGTGGATGTAAGAGTTGGTTATCTCCGAACCACGTTAGAAATGCCCCTGGGTGCTGATTTATTTCTTGTTCAGGATCATAATTGTCATAAATATTAAACTGAGCACTCATCATAAGTTTTACAATTTCAGGAAAAATCAATTCTCCTGAGCATAATCAGTGCACTAGCCTTAACAACTATTCTCTAAGCAAAAATGGAAATCAGTTTTCAGGAACTAAAACGAGTAGAAATTTAAGGGCTCACTTCTTCACATAACTCTAGCTCACTGAGATAGCTATCCAACTGACTATCTTCCTGAGTGGTCAATAGGTGAGTTATCTCTACTGAGCTTTCTAGAGCACAACACTCTGACTCAGCCTATTTATCTCCTGACTGATCAGTCTCTGCTGTCCCTGAGACCCTCGGATCAGTGAGTAATATCAGGATCTTCCTGACTGAGTTTGTTAGAGAATTTTCCTGAGATTTTAGAAAATCTGACATTAGTGTATTCCCCCCATACACTAATTATTACTCATTTTGGGACCAACAGATGATAGCATCAATATCTTCATTGTTTGACTCAAATACACGGATGGGTTTTTAAGTAACGCCACTGTCATCCTTTTGCTTCTTCCTTGTTTCAGAATAATTCACCATCTTTCCCATTGTTCTTGATGATCTTCTGTGCTTTCCACCTTTCCTCTTAGGACTTCCCTTTCTCCTCCTTCACACACTTTGTAACATTTCACCCAATTTTTCATAAATAGGGGATATGTCTTCCTCTACGTTCATTTCTTCATCATCCTGAGCTTCAGTCATTATGGACCGGATTCTTGCATGTAAAGCCTCAAGTTCAGCTGTATCTACCTGTTCATCACCAACAAAGATTTTAGGAGAATCAGTTTTTGATCGAATGGCAGCATATGCACCTGCGAATTTCTCCATTGAAGTTTCGAGACTGAACTTTAAAGCAATAGGGTCAAGATTGAAGTAGGGTAAATTTTTTTCAGTATTTTCTGGGGCATTTTATAGTGGTTGGCTTGGATGAGGAAGGCTAGGCGACGACGAGTTCCGTCGCGCTAGGATTTTTTACTAGAGAAGGCATCGGCTGGGTTGAAGACGCCGGTGGAAGATCAACAGAAATTGTTCCGATCGTGATTTATGTTGGCGTAGAGAAATTTAATTGTTCCGATTGTGATTGATGTTAGCGTAGAGATATCTTAGATTATAAAGGAGACTTATATAGAAAAATTAAATGTGAAGAAATTATGCATAATACCAATATATGATCATGTAGAAAGTGGAGGTTATAAAACCTCCACTTCTAGACCATGTTTAATTTAAAAAATAAATTTTAAATTAATTAAAGACCCACTAATTAATTTGTGCAAAAAAATTTAAATAAATCTATGTGGAATTTTCTAGAATAAATATCCTTTATACATTTTAATTTTTGAAAATTAGACAACATAAGTTAGTAAAAATAATTCCTAACTCCATCAATGTTACATTTTATGTTGGCACAAATACATTTCAGCATATAATTTTACAACTTTAATTTAGTTATTTTTCAAATATTTTATGCATAACACAAATTTGTTTAATATTGATCCACCTTTAGAAAACAGTACATCGTAGTCGCGAGCTCCGTGTCCCATAGTTACCCAGTGGATTATGAACATATTGATGTATTTTAATCCCCTTTTGAAAAGAGTACATCATAGTAGCGAGGTCCGTGTCCCATAGTTACTTTTATCAGAATTCTAGTTAGGAGTTTGAATTTCAATAAGGTTAGCAACATCATCTTCAACAGTTGGTCCTGCAAGAATAGCAAAATCATGAAAGACTACATTAATAAATTCTTGCACAGTGTCAGTCCTTAGATTATAAATTCTATAGGCTTTACTATTTCTAAAATAGCCTAGAAAGAATCCTTTATTACTTTTAGAATCACATTTATGCAATTGATCACTATCATTAAGAATATAACAAATACAACAAAAAATATGAAAGTATTTTAAATTTGGTTTCTTGTTATTTAGAATTTGATAAAGAGTTTTGAAGATCCAGATCGAATATTGACTCTATTAATTATATGACATGCAGTATTTAATGCTTCAACCCAAAATTTCTTAGAAAGACGTTTTAAAAAAAGCATAACTCTGGCCATTTCTTGTAGAGTTCTATTTTTTCTTTCAGCAATACCATTTTGTTGTGGTGTTTTAGGTGAAGAAAACTCTTGAAAAATTCCTTTACTCTCAAAAAATTTAGTGAATGAACTATTCTCAAACTCCATTTCATGATCAAACGTTATCCTTTTGATCTTTGAGTTGAAAACTTTTTTGAATATTTTGTAAAGAGTTTTAAATACTGTATGAGATTTTACTCTCAAAAAATTTAGTGAATGAACTATTCTCAAACTCTGGCCATTTCTTGTATGAGATTTTTCTTTAAGAAATTCAATGCAAGTTTATCTAGAGTAATCATCAACTACAACAAATGAGTATCGTTTACCACCTATAATCTCAGTTTCCATTGGACCAATAAGATTCATATGAAGAAGTTCAAAACAATGTGTTGTGAAAAATTGTGCCAATATTTTACGAAATATCCTGACGTGTTTACCTTTTTTACAAGGACCACATACTCTAAACTTATTAAGTCAAAGTTTAGGAAGGTCATTTACTGCCTCTAATCTTATCAACTTCTGAATATTTCTATAATTAGCATGTCCAAGTCTTTGATACCATAAAACATTTTCAACAAATTTTGCAGTATTGCAAGTTTTGTTTGATTTAATTAGATAACAATTATCAAAAGACCTATGACCAGTCATGATACAATTATCATCTTTGTTCAATACATAACATGAATTCTTATCAAAAATAACATGTAGATCATCATCAAATAGTTGACTAATACTAATCAAATTAGCAAGTAATCTTTCTACATGCAAAATATTTTTCAATATGGGAGAACTTGAAACATTTAATGTTCCTTTACCAACAACTTTTCCTTTTGCACCACCTCCATAAGTAACATGTCCATCATTACAAGGTTTATAATCATTTAAGAAATCAATGTTTCCAGTCATATGTCTAGAATAATCACTATCAAAATACCAAGAACCAGGAACACATGCATTCAAAGATGTATATACTACATTACATGACATGTTTGATTCGTATTTCCAAGAAGATTTTGAAATATGTTGTTTAGAATGATATGAAATTTTTTGCAACATTTGTTTAGATTTAAGATCTCTTTGTAATTTCAAGCAATATGGACGTATATGACCTTTTCCAGAACAGTAATGACGTACAAAATCTCCCCTAAATTTAGATTGAAAATTCTTTGATGTTGAGTCATTAATAGGATGTTTAACTTCTGGTCTTACAAACTCTATACGATTATCATGCATTGAGTGTTTAGAAGAGATCTTGTCATAGCCAAGACCTGTCTTACCTGAGTTTCTTATCACCAAGATATCATCTAACTTTTCTGTAACTTCGGTGAAAATTTTGACACTTAAGGTTGAACATTTTAACTGGTCTCTCAACTTTTCAATCTCTACATCCTTTTGAGTGAGAATTCCTTCCAGCTTGATTAGTGAATCCCTTAGGTCAGAATTTTCTAAATCTAAGGATCCGAGAATCTGATTTTGAGATTCAACTTTTTTAGCTAACCGTTGATAATTTCGTCCACAATCCTTGTGACCTAATAAAGATATACATGTCTTCAAAAATGAACTCGTAAAACATCTCACATCTGGAATGTTAACATCTAATGTTGTCCCAAATCTTGGAACATTTGGTTCATCACCAGAATAATAATAATCCAAATGATCATCAAGAGTATCATCATACTCAATTTTAGCAAAAAAAACATATTCTTCATTAATTTTAGAATCATTTTCATCTTCAGATTCATCACTTAGAGTAGCATTAAAACTAAGTCTTTTTCTCAACCTTCTATTAGCACAATAATTTGCATAATGACCATAACCAGTACATACATCATATATAACAGTTTTTCTATATTCAGGATCATATCTTTGTTTGTTACTACTGTTAAACTACTTAGGTTGGTTAGACCTATTTCTTTTATCTGACATTTCTTGAGTATTATTGATCTCCACTTTCGGTTTGTTGAGCAATTTATATAACTGTAGGATTTTTGTGGCTAATTATACGTGGAAAATCACTCAAACAATAATCTAGAAATGTAATTTGGATTAGTAATAGGAATTGAAATTGGAAAAGTAGAGAGAGAAATTGTGTAATGTATTTCTTATATTTTGGAAAAATATATCTATCCTTACAAATGAGGTTTTTCCTCTTATTTATACCCTTCTAAGGGTGAGGTGGCATGTTTACAAGCCATGTGGCCTCTGGAGGTGACATGTGTCCTCCACTTGTCATCCTCTCAGTCACTTGCTCCACCGACTCTAACTATGATGTTCTACGTCTTTCCTATAGGATCTTCGAATATCCTGTGTCCTCTTCTTCGGAGTATAGCGAGCAAAGTGGCGAGCAGATGGGCGAGCACTACGGGCTTATTCTCAGAGTTTAGTACCTTATCTCCCCAGGAGCCGAGCGAGCAGGTTGGAGAGCATACGTGCGAGCATGGTGGCGACCAACCCGGACTTAGCTCTATGGGCTCGTCGCTTCGTTATACCAGGGTTCGAGCGAGCACTTAGGCGAGCAACAGAGGAATGGCCACGTAGGCTTACTGTCTCGTCACCTCCAGCTGGGCGAGCATGTGGGCGAACATCTCGGCGAGCACGTGGGCGAGCAGCTGGATCACTTTAGTTTGCTTATACTCTTATTTCTTTAATCCTCGAGCTTAGTTCTTTTTATCAACATTTGCCCCTCAGTATATGCTCTGATTTTGATATCAAAGTATATGCTGGAGTTAGTTTACTAAGCGGACGAGCAGTTGGGCGAGCTATTGGGCGAGCAACTTAGCGAGAAACATGGTCTTCGTCTTGGTGCTCGCCCTCTTGCTCGCTCTCTCTCTCTTCGGCAGTTTAAAATGGCTCCGAAAAATGAGGCGCCTCCTCGTTTCGTGTGCCAATCAGTCGCATGAAAAGGCGTGACTTTTCAGAAACTTTTCAAATGTTTTGCAATTTGGTCCCTGGAATTCTTTTCCCTCTTTCACTTTGACCCGAACATATAAATAGGGGTTTTCCTAAGCACTATTCATCTTTCTCTTCATTTACTGTTTCTCCTTTTAGTATTCCCGGCGATTTCTTCTTCAACCTTTTTCTGACGATCCTTAGGAATCTTCATCACTCCGGCGACCGGTCTTGCGACTTCATCATACTAGGTAATTCCTCAATTCCTTTCATCTCTTCTTCACATTACCTTTATTTTCTTTTTATTTTTGCATGTCTATTTTATGTACTTGTTTACCGGAATTTCTGATCGGAATTTTGTTGACGACGCCCCTCATCCTTAGTTAATCACACCTTAGGATCAACCTTGTCTTTTCCTCTTTCTTCCCGAATCCATGTCGTCATCTTCAAGCTGTACGATTTCCCACTGGAATCCGGGCAAACGGCCCATGGTGGAGAATGTAGAGGAAGGCTGCCCGATTGCGGGCTTGTCCTCGGTTCATTTGGCGGGGTCTGATTCCGCGGTTGAGGAGGTGACCCGGTTTCTGGAGAGAGAAGGCGAGCAAGCCATCGAGGAGGCTAGCGAGCACCCCTGCGAGCATATCGGCGAGCAGCTGGGCGAGCAAGAAATCGAGCAGCTCATTGCTCGCCCAGAGAGGGATGATGCGGAGGACGTAGAAATACTCTCCAGCAGTGGCGATAGCGACGACTCTATCACTGAGTGGTTCGAGTCTGTTAGCTTCCCCCAACCGCACATGTCTGAGAGGTCCATCCCCGAAGGCATTGCACAGGAGTTCGATTGGAGGGCGTACTACGAGCGGTATGCTGCTGACTTCCCGACACCTTCTCGGCAATATCGGGAACTTGAAAGAGATGACCGCACGTCCTTTAAGGTGAATACCATAGTGAGTGTCATCGATGAGGACGATCTTGACCACATCCGGAAGGAGTATCATATCCCCTGTGACGTTACCATGTATGCTCCCCGGGAGAAAGAAAGAGCTGACCGCCCCCCGGAAGGATTGATGGCCATAAACGTGCATACGCTGGCTGCAGGTGTGACGTTACCCTTGCACCCTCTTATTGGGCACTTTTCGGAGACGACGGGTTTAGCGATCACCCAGCTGACCCCCAACGCGTGGACGTACCTGATATCACTATGCACGGTTTTTGCCTTGGAGAAGTACAAGGATCGCCTGACTCCTCAAGAGGTGAATTACACCCTCTGCCTTAGCAAGTGCTCTGAGGAGGGCCAAGGCTATTATTACCTTAAGGCGAGGAGCGACATGAAGATCCTTGAGGGACTGCCAAACAAAGTGAGAGACTGGAAGGAACAATTCTTTTTTATCGGCGGTGACTGGCGGGCTCCTGACAACAATGAGGGTCTTGGGGGACGTATTATGACCCCTACTGAGTTTGGCGAGTTGCAGCGTAGGACTTGTTTACATGCTTTGAACCTTAACTCTTTTTTTTTTTATATTGTGTCTGATGTCTTTGTTCCTTTGTATTGCAGGCTTGATCCCTCAGCGCTGGAAGAAGACGAGCTTATCTGAAGAATTCAAGTTCACCTGTATTCTCGTTTGTCATCGGAACAAGAAAGATAGAACTTTTGACTATCTAAACAAGCCCAGCTGCCGCATTGCTTCGGGACTGATCACCACCCCTCACCATCTACGAGCTCAGGTTGCCCATCCCGCAGGTAAGGTTGTCTTCGTACTTTTGAGATTGAGATTTCATGCAAAATTCCTAAATTTTTCTATCTCTTAACGCTTACAGCTTCTGAAGTCTCTATTGCTATCCCTCCGTCCTTTAAGGCTTTGAACCAAAGATTCGGGATGGCACGTACTAAGAGGGATCCCCCATCCGTGGTGTTAGCAGCTCAAATTGCTGCGAAGACCACCAAGAAGCCTGCCGGAACCGGGCTGAGCACACTATCCTCTGCTCCCTCTCGAGCCCCCCGCCCCGAAGCTCGACAAACCCCGGGTGATTCCCCGAGCGGCGGCGGTCGCCGACTACAGCGAGGTGATGGATCACGCGTGGAGCGTGATAGTGAAACGGCCAAGAGGGCGAGGGTTTTGAGGCCTCCAAGTTCGGGAGGATTGGGTCGGGTCGAGGTTCCGGAGTCTAGCCCTCCCGTTTCTGTTGGTACCCCGACAGCCCCGGCATCTATCCGCTCGATCGGTCAGCTGACCGACATCACATATCTGGGATGGGACCAGGAGCGGGCAGCTGGGTATGACATGTTTATACTTGATATTTTCTTGTATCATACCTCTGACATGTTTATACTTAACATTTTCTTGTATGGCCCTTTAAGCAGGTATGACCCTACACGTTATCAACATCGCAGCCCGCCGGTCCACCAGTTTGCACTCGCCCGTCCTCCAAAGTCTCTCAATGAGCTCAAGGGCCCAGTCCGAGGAGCTGTTGAATCTGTTGTCCGACACTGGACCCAGCCCCAAGACGCCATCATTCATCATCAGTCGTGGACTGATAACATCCGCACAGCCATGCACCATTCGAGTGGTGCCCTCATTATCGCTCAACGTGCTATCGAGCAGGCTGTGACGTTGGAGAAGTCCTACGCGGTGCTGAATGATAGCCTAAGGAAGGAGAGGGACAAGATGAAGAAAAGAGTTGCCACATTCGAGGGCAAAGCTAAGGCTTCCCTGGATGCCGAGCAATCGGCAATTGCTAGTGCCGAGAGGTCTCGGGTTGAAGCTGAGGGTCTTCGAGTTGAGCTGGCCAATGTCCGGGCATAGTTGGAGGAGAGCAGGGTTGCCCGGGGAAAGATTGCTGAGCTGGAAAAAGAACTCCAGGCCACCCGGACCGAACTTGTTGATCTTAAGGCTGCCCATACTGATTGCTATACTGCTGAAGCCGTTGCGGACATCCGAGCGGAGTCCTCTGACTTTGGCTTTGTTTACGCCTTTGCTGAGAATCTTCGGGCCTATCACCATGTTGTTGGTGAGAACGAGGACCCTTGGACAGCCTTGAAAAAGGAGTTCACCGACTTCCTTACCGAACGTCCTCTTAAGGAAGGTTTGGTGGTGGATATCGGGGACCTTGAAGAGATGGGAGTTGACTTAAGTGTTGTGCCTTCGACACTTAAGATCATCGATGGAAACTATCCGCCTCTTCAGATTAATGCTGAGGATGATGCGATGGTGGACACTGTAGGTCTATCTCCGTTCGAAGTCCTCCCCAGTCTCTCTCCTTCAGGCACCGGTGAGCAGGTGGGCGGCCAGGCAGGCGAGCAAGCAGATCATGGCCGTGAACAAGCTGGCGACCAGGCTGACGACCAGACTGGCGGGCAGGGGGGCGACCAGCCTGGCGACCATTAAACTGATGTGTGTTTTTTTTTTTTTTCTTTTTTTGTTTCAATTGTCCTTGGAGACCTTTTTACTTTTTGTTTTTTCGCCCTTGAAGGCGCCCTATATGTACCCGAACACCTTTCGCCGTTTAATGCATTCACAGTTTTTCTTTTATTGGCTTTCGTTTATATTTGCTTCTGCTGTTGATACTTTTGTCTTACTTATTTAGTGCTCGCTTTTGATGTACGGTGTTTTAATTGATTCGTCTTACTTTTCCTTTTTATTGGAATCGCGAATTTACACCTTATTTTTCATCCCTTTGGATGTAGGCTTATTGATTGGTAAGGACTCCCCTTTTAATGGTTATAACCTTAGGGTCAGTCTCAATACCTTGCCTTTATTGTGGACTCATAAGTCTTGAGAGCTTTATAACTTGAGACATCTTTTGATACATCAATTTGAAAGGACACCTCTCTATTCAATAGAATAATAACTTTACATATTTGTCTCCATCTATTATGGACCCGCTTGCCCCTGTACATGTTGGACAAGCAAGGTTTTCTTTGAGAAATTTACATAAGTCTTCATTGGTAAAACTTCTTGAGATGTGTTGCATTCCACGTGTATGCCGAAGAGTTACCCTGCATATCCTCCAGGTCGTACGTCCCATTTGGCCAACTTTTTGTTACTTTAAACGGACCTTCCCATTTTGGACCAAATACTCCAGTCGGGACTACCAATATCCTTCGCATCACCAGGTCACCAATTTGGAACTTTCTATCTTTAACCTGGGAGTTGTAGTATTTCTCGGTTCGTCGCTTGTAGACTGCATTCCTCAATTCTGCCGAGGTTCTTGTTTCTTCAATCAAGTCTTTTTCTACCGCCATATCGTTTTCATTTGCTTCCTCACTGTATTCGATTATCCTCCATGTCTGATGTTGGACTTCTACTGGGATGACTGCTTCAACTCCGAAAGCCATTGTGAATGGTGTCTCCCCGGTACTTGTCCTGTAAGATGTTCTGTAGGTCCACAAGACTTCCGGAAGCTCGTCGGCCCAACTCCCATTTTTTTCTTCTAACCGGATCTTTAGGATGTGCTTCAAAATTTTATTCACTGCTTCAACTTGTCTGTTTGATTGAGGATGATATGGTGTGGAGTAATGTTTCTTGATGTCCCAAGATGTGCAAAAGTCTCTTAACTTACTTCCATCAAACTGCCTCCCGTTATCCGTGACTATCGACTGTGGCAACCCGAATCTGCATATCAGGTTCTTCCAAATAAAGCTTATCATCCTCTCTTGGGTTATTGTTGTTAGAGCTTCAGCTTCGGCCCACTTAGTGTAATAGTCCACGGCCACCACTACAAATTTTACCCCTCCCTTTCCGGGAGGGAATGGGCCGATCAAGTCGATACCCCATTTAGCGAATGGCCACGGACTATATACTGACTTCAATTCTTGTGCTGGGGTGTGGATGCTTGGAGCGAACTGTTGGCATTTCAAGCATCTCTTAGCATATCTGATAGCATCCTTTCGTAGTGTAGGCCAATAATATCCTTGCCTGACGGTTTTGTAAGCCAAGGCTTGCCCCCCAGCATGTCCTCCACATATCCCTTCATGGATTTCTTTCAACACCTTCTGTCCTTCTTCTGAAGAAAGACATTTGAGTAATGGGAGTGAGATTCCTCTTTTATATAATTGCCCTTCAACCATCGTGTATCTCGCAGCCTGTTTCACAATCCGCTGTGCTTCCCATGGGTCTCCTGGCTGCTCTCCGTTGGACAGGTATTTACAGATAGGTGTTCGCCAATCATCGGTAGACTGTTGCTGGCTATTGATTATCTGTTGCCCCCTCTTCAACACTTGATTAACATAATCAAATGTTGAAGGATTAATTAACTTTGTGACCACCACTTCTGAGATGCTTGATTCTCCGGTGCTCGTGGCTAACCGGGCTAAAGCATCTGCTTGGGTGTTCTCTAGTCGGGGGATCTGCTCAATGTATACTTGCTCAAACTTTGATATCAGGTGTGCAACGATCCTTTGGTAAATGATCATTTGTCGATCCTTCGCCTCGTACTCTCCTCGGACTTGAGATATGATTAGCTGCGAATCTCTGAACACCTGAAGTCTCGTTGCCCCCACAGCTAATGATAGTCTCAAACCCGTGATAAGTGCCTCGTATTCAGCTTCATTGTTTGTTGCTAAGAAATCGAACCTTATTGCGGAGGTGAACACCTGTTTATCGGGACTTATCAGAACGACACCCGCTCCGGCTGCGGAACTTGTTGCGGATGGTCCTCGTCCTCTCCACCTTCGACTTGTCGAGGTGGTGCGGGATTCATCGTGGGAGACTTCGTACGTATGTCTCGTCATTATTTTCGGAGACAATTGAGTATATTAGATGGGTTTTTAAAGAAATCTTTTCTAGCTCGTGTTTTCGAAGACAATAAATTCTCGAAAACACTCACAATTGAAGATATTCCTCAAAATGTTTACCGAACTTCGAAGGGCGTTCTTTGTGTTCTTGAGAAATAATGAAGAATGAGTATCGAATTCTTCAATCGACGGAGGTTCGGCCCCCTCCTTCTAGCGCCAAATTGTTGAGCAATTTATATAACTGTAGGATTTATGTGGCTAATTATACGTAGAAAATCACTCAAACAATAATCTAGAAATGTAATTTGGATTAGTA